>JXCR01028638.1:91606-159446 GCA_002079205.1 Phalaenopsis hybrid cultivar
TTTCAGATGAATGCTGAAATCTTTCCATAGCTCCTCGAATTGACTCATTCTGTGCCAGAATGTACAGTGTTATAGCCAACACCTCCCGAGACAGGGTTCTAGAAGAACTCTGAAGGCCGTGATTTAGACATAACTCGTGCAGAAGATCCATAAAAATTGGTCTCGTCATTCTGAATATATTTCTAAATCTTATTGGATGTCCCGAAAGAATTTCACTAACCCATCTATCTCCAACAAAGGTGGATGTCATGCGGGGAATGCGAGTAGTGCTACGCTGGTAATAATCCAATAATAATATCGCAACGGCTGTAGCAAATGCCATTCTCCTACAACGTTCACGTTGCGGATCCATCCTAAATGATTTAAAATATAAACATTAATATTCAACTATCCAACAATTTAAAATGTTAACAATTGTGCTAATAATAAAAATTCTCATTTGCTACATATAGAAAGATTACACATGTAGAATGACACATATAGAATGACAAACATATATTAAAAATAAAACAACATAAGTAGAAGTTCAATTAGTGCTGATACATAATGAATCCATAAAAAATATCATTCATCGAACAAAACCCGCAAATATTCAAGACGCATTTCAGGCTCAAGCGCCATGAATATTTTCATTCTAGTTGAATCCTCAAGTTTTTTTACACACTGTGCGTGAAATCGCCTATCTGCAACAACTTCAGGAATAGTACGCAAAAGCCTCAGACAGTCTAATATGCTTGCATCAGAGATAGGTGGAGCTGCAAATGCTTCAATCAAACGATCGAAGGAGGTGTTCAAAACATGTTCTTTCTCTTTATTTTTCTTAGCAACCTTCGGCCTCTTTATTGTGCTAGAGTCCCCCGTCTCCCTCTGATTAATGCTACGCACATCTTCATCAGGTGTCAATGGTTCAGGGGTAAATTCATCTGGCATCCCTGAAAAGGTACTTTCACTTGGGTTGAAAGTTAATTTTCCAGTAGCGACAATACATTTAAACATTGTGTCGAGTTTTTCTTCAAATTCTGGCTCAATCCCGCATTGTTTAAACTTTTTCGCTGCAGGCACCGCCTGTGATATAACATTTTAAAGTAAATAGTTGAGCTAGTAAATAAATGAAAACCAATTTGAAAAGCAAAGAAATAACGGAGTACATATATAATTACCTCCAATTTCTCAGTCCACCATTCAGTGGGAGCATCAATTGTCCGTTTAATCGGATCCCAACCCAAACCTGTAGATCCACGTTTCAACTCCTTCCACAATTTCCATTCCTTCTTTAATTGGTCCCATTTATTTTTGAATTTAAGCTTGTCGTAATCTCTGCCAGTTAGTTCTTTGAATCTCATGCCAATATTATTCCAGCCCTCCTTATTAAAGTACGTTGTAGGCCTGTTCCCCCGCTCAATTTCTTTTAAACATAGATCACAAAATATATTGGTGACTTCTTTATCCCACATTGCTGAGGGACCCCCTTCAGATGTCTTACCCATTGTGGAACTATACGAATAGTTGCAAGTATCACATAATACTCAAATTTAATCAATTACCCAACAATTGTGCAAATAAATGCTAAAAAAGTGCTAAGAATAACACCTGTTTTTATGTGGTTCGGTCAAAGACCTACATCCACAGTAAGACATCGAATATGTTTTATTATCAAATTTTTAATCGTACAAAGCTATATTTCTCACTGGAGAGGACTACAAATATAAAATACATGTGTAATATGAAAATTCTAATACATGTACCTCAATTTAAATTCCAACAAAGCTAGGATTATTCGTAATCCCAAAAAAAAATTGTCAATGAGCTGGCTTATCTCAAATTACACCGCAGGCAAATTACACCACAATTTTCGTTTCTTTGGATCAACACCATATACCCATTTGCTAAATGCATCACATCGGCGGGACATAGCCAAAATCCTACAAATTGTAACATAAGAAGGCCGCATATGCCAAAAGTATAAAGTGAGCAAATGTTGAGCCATAAAATATGTAATAGGGCAATAAATAAAATACAAATACATCCCACCATAAGGATGTGAGCCAATCATGCTTCTTTGCAAATCAATTTTGCTACCCAACAAGAACTCCATATCCATTTGTTTTTATGCAATAAGTGAACTAGAAATCCATTCTTCTACCCACCGAAAACAGCAAATTCAGCCCACCATAAAGGTGTGAGCCATTCATGTTTCTTTGCAAATCCATTCAACAACCATAAACTACAATTGCAGCCCATCGAAAAGAATTATAACGTAAACATTAATTGAAAAACCATGGAACAGTAATGCATTACAAACAACGTCGCAATAATGCATTACAAACGAGAAAGCCCAAATATATAATACGATTTGAACCAACAAAATCAGGTAGAGATGAAGAGAATGTCCCGAATTGTATCATTCAATAAAGATACTCCTTTTCCAAATCCAAATTGTAGCATTCAATAGAGATGCATCAAAATCGTATACAACCATTTTTGAAGAAAATAAACATTAGTAAATGGGAGTTCTGTGAGACAGAATAAACATTAGAGATGCAACATAAACATATACATCCATAACCTATACATCCTTTATCGGTTATGGTGTGCACACCTGATATAGCACTTGTAATAAGGGTTAAGCAAGAAAAAAATGGGAGTTCTGTGAGACAGATGCCAAATCAAGAAAAAGCCTTAAGAAAAAGGTGAAAAAGATGGTGTTAACTACCAAACAATCACTCGATAGAACCATGACATTTTGCAAAACTCAGAGATCCAAAGCAATAGAAGCAGAGATATGGGGAAGAATCGAAAAAAATTCATCGATCCAAAAAACTCACGAATCCAGAGCATATCTCGACAGATCCAGAGCATATCCTAAAAAAACCAACGACAAACAATCGTAGATCTTACCGAAGAGGAAAAAAAGAACAAAATCGAGCCCTAATGATGCTTTCGATTGGAGAGGGAGGAAGCGAGGGGAGAGCGCGAGAGAGATCACCAAGGGCAAAAGAAGGAATTCGAGCCCTAATGCCAACAGCCAACGCCTAACGCAGCCAAGGCCCCCGCGATCCGGCTAATAAAGAAAAAGGGATCTGCGGGACGCTGCGTTCAGAACACCACCAAAGGAACACGTGAAACAAACGCGTGGGCGGCGTTCTGAAAATGCCACCGCATATGTATAAGCTGTGCCAAATAGGGCCTTAGTCTCACGTCGTGAATGAAATAAAGGTGGTTGTGAGAAGCTTGTCAATGCAAAAACTATGGATTTCAACTGTAAAAAATTCCCAACGATTCTGATGTTTCCATTCGAAGTGTATTTAATAAAATAATCTTTATTTAAAAAAATAATAATTTATTTATCATATTTTTTAGTGCCATGAGGAGAGGGAGTTAAATTTGAGTTGAACATGAGCTTAATTTATCGAGCCAAACATTGATAAGCTGTTCACAAGCCATTTTGAACAAGAGTCAAACACGTAAAAAAATTTTACAAGTCTCAGGCTCGATCAAGTTTTACTCGTTTACGCAATAACAACAATGAAATTAAGAAATTCTGAAAAAGTCACAAGTTCAAAATATTACATCAAATGTTATACATCACAAAACACTGAGTAACAAAAAAAAAAAAAATTACAATAGCAAAAATTAATTTAATTGTAAAGTTACTTTTAAAATCTAAATAGTCAAATTTATTTGAAAACTTTTTCAAAAGTTACTCCCAACAAATGATCACTATATGAAGTAGAATTCTCAAACTCATCGACCCATCTAAAAAAGTCATTGTCCTCTTCTAATCTATTTATGAGACATCTATAAATTGTTTTCTCATAGCTAGCTTCTAGTTGTGATGTAAATACAAAATATTGCACTTCACAATTACATTATATAACTTTGGAGGCATTAGAAACTCTTGAACTTATATTTCCTAACAAATAAGACTTTATCGTAAGTTTTTTAATTAAGTAGTCATCATATATCTCAAAAGATATCTATCTAAATGATTATACACGACATTCAAAGATCAATATACTACCCTAAAAGATAGAAATATTATCTTAGAATGGATCTGGTCATCCAGTTGAGAAAATTCTCTAAGATTTATGAATTTACAGAACTAGAGTTTTTCCCTCACCATTTGTGTGTAAGATGATGTTTATTTTTATTAAGGGGTCTGATATCTTTATTAGGGGTATCGCTCATTCTTAACTTCATCTTAAAAATATATCAATTTCACTTGAGTTAGTTGGAATTAATTTCACTTTGGGGTTTATTTTGGGTTGACATTTAAGTTTGATATAGTTTAAGTTGGTTGTTAGATTATGAAAATGATGTTTTAAGTTTTGCTCATATTTGTTGAAAAATTTAAGTCTTTTAAGGTTAATTTTTCAAAGTTATTAGGTTTGTTTCAAGTTTATTTTAAAATTTATTTAATTTTTATTAAAATTCCTTTAAGAGTTATTAAGTTTAAGATTAAAGATTTAATATTAGTTGTTACATATCAAGGTTATTTAAGGTTTGTAGTATTTAATTTTAATGTTTTCATAAAATTTTTAAGCTTTATTAACTTTTGATTAAAATTTATTTAAATTTATTAAATTTTCTTAAGGTTTATTAGGATTCGCTTCAGTTTGTTAAAATTTGTTAAAGGTTATTAAAATTAATTAAGATTTTTGTTTAATTTTAATTAAGTTTGATTTGATAAAGTTTTGTTAAGTCTTATTAAAAGTCATTTAAGTTTATTAATGTTTGTTAAAATATTAAAATATGTTAAATTTATTTTGATTTTTTTTAAGTTAAATATGCTTGAAATTAATTAAAGTTGATTAAATTTTATTAAATTTAGCTTTGAATTTTCAAGATTTATGAATCTAAGGTTTGGGCCCAGCAATTGAAAATAAGAATTCTGACATTGAGCTTGAGTTTGAGATTTAGGTTTGAAGTATGGATTTAGAACTAATTAAAATTGAGTTGAATTAGACTGTAATTAGACTGATTTGAATTGGATTGATATTGGGTTGGGTTGAAATTGAATTGAGTTTGAAATTGTGTAGAGTTGATTCTTAGACCATAGGTTAGGAAAGGGTAGGCGACTTCCAAATGGAGGTTAAGAATTAACCTTAAATAACTCTAAAATTGAGGCTAAATGGTGGACCAACCAAAATTTTGGGAATAACGTCCCTGGTCAAAATGATATTGGCTTACCATCATCTTGGGTACATAAATACTCTTAGAATACTAATAAATAAAAAAAATAGGGTCCCATTTTTCCATAACAATGACTTAAGGTAGAATGTGCTATTATTAAGTGGTTTCGATAAGTTCATTAGTTTTCGTGGATTACTGTCTCCTTTGATACCCTTATAGTCTAAGAGGATAGGCTATTTGTTTTAAAGGTTCTAATTCTCAATAATATCTATTAGGTACCCGAGTTTTCATCTTTATTGTCTAACCAAGGGTTCATGGTTTCGACCTATCATAAGTTGTGGTTGTGAAAACTAGAGTTGATTGATTCAATTGTTTTTAGGGATTCAATATTTAGCTCATGATAGTTTGATTCATAAGTTTGTTGATAAAGATAAGAAAATAAGGTTCTTCTAAAGGCTTATGGTTCCAGTTTTTCTAGGTTGTCGATTGGTGTCATTGATTCATCTAAAAATAACCTATTTTTAGTGCATATTTTATAAGCATTTTATGTACATTTTTGATGATATTATACTTTAAATGAATATATTTTGCATGTTTTCGGTTTCAGGTATTTGGAATGAACGTTTATATAAAATGAGGGAAAAACTGAGCAAAAATGGGCAAAGACATGTGGCATTATAGCGCCATCCCTAACACTAATAACACCAGACTCTAGCCAGATGGGCGTTATAGCGCTAGTAACTAACTTTCTAAAAGATTCATTGAAGTTGACCAAATTTTAGAGGGGTGTTTGAAGCAACCGTTGGTTATTTTTTTTTTCTATTAAATGAGAAGAATTTGACCAAACTTAGGGATTTTTTGGAGTCTCAAAACTTCAATTGGGTGGCAATAGTTAATTAGGAATTTCATATTTTGTGTTCAAGTGTAAGTGTGAGTGCGTTTTAGTGTGAAAAAGTTTGGAGATTTCTTAAAGGAAACTCCAGAAGTTTACTTGGGGAGAAGACATAAGATACTTTGTATTTGTGTTTAAGTTTTTGTTGTAATACTTGGATTTCAACGCAAATGTTTTATTTTTTTTTTAATCTCCATGAATTTTGAGTAGTTCCCTTTCTTTCTCCTTACATATGGAAATTACCATTATGGGATGAGAATGATTTAAAGCTTTCTTTTTAATATTAAAATTTATGATGTTATGTTCACCAAATATTCATTTAATTTACAAACTCGTCACTTGTGAGGTTAAAATCTGTTGAGAAACATAATGACTTGGGAGGGCTATGGTTTCACCCAACTAGTGGATACCACACTTCATTCTAGGCAGAGCCATGACGATCACCTAATGAGGAGTGCAAATAAATAATGAGATAAGTTTTGATGGGCGTAGAGTTGGTTAGTCTAGAGTGACAGGCTAGATTATTATAAATTTGGCTTAAGGTTTAGTATCCTAATGCTGGGATTCAGTCATCATAGTGGCATAAGCTTAGGGGCATCTAGAGGTGAGAGGCTAGATAGTTTTGATGCAGAATTAAGATGCTAAGGAATCAGCCTTAAGGTAGCCAATGTTTTTTGCTAGAATTGGGAGGGGTTAAAGAATAAGGTATGCTTTTATTTGTCACAATACATCAATTTTTTTCTTACATAGGTTAAAATCTCTTTGCAAGGGGAAATGTTTTCCATAATATCAAAACTCGCTGTTATATTTTATTAAGTTGTTACATTTAATTGTTACTTTTTTTTAACTCTTTAGAAGTAATTTTTAGTCAGCATATCATTTTAGACCTCTTATCTGTTTAATTTGCAATTTAAATAGAAATTCTATAATTTGATTTTAAGAGTTATCGCTTTCATCGTGGGTTCGATTGAGTTTTTAAAGAAAATCCTATATCACTTGAAAAGATATGTATACTTGCGTATACCCCTATTGTAAAAATTTATTCTATAATTCATAAATCATTATATTTGTTCACACTAGCCGCTAGTTATAATTTAAGACATATTTTCTGACAAAATTTTAACGATTAAAAATACGTGTAATCGCAGGTCTGGTCAAATTTTTAGCACTATTGCTAAGGATTGCAATAGAACTTTTTGACTTACAATTTTTTCGAATTGTAAATTTAAAATTAGAAAATTTTTTTAAAAATTGAAAAATTTAGAAAAAATGAAAAAAAAAAAAAATTATTAAAACTAAAAATTCAAATATATATATTTTTTCATTTTTGGAGTGCTATTTTATTTTCTACATTTTTTTACATTGTTTATGGGTAGTTTTGGATCTAAAAATTTAGTGCCATATGATTCTAAATTAGAATGAACTATCATAAAAATTTGAAAACAAGGAAGACTTCATAATTCTCAAGAAATGACTAACACATTACAAAATAATATTGAAATTAAAACTGCTAAAAATGAACATCATAATTTACAAAAACCTTTAAGGGAATATGTGAACCCTACCATAGATGAAAATCATTTAAGCATTCAAACTCTTGCTGTAGAGTCTAACTCATTTGAACTTAAACCTTCAATTATACAAATGATACAAAATAATCAGTTTCGAGGAACGCCGTCTAATGATCCCAGTTAACATTTAGAAAGTTTTTTAGAACTGTGTGTTACATTTAAACATGATGGCGTATCAAATGATGTCGTTAGACTTAGACTTTTTTTTTCATTAATGGATAAAGCTAAGAAGTGGTTAAATTTGTTAGCACCTAGATCAATTAGAACTTAGGGAGATTTAGCACAAAAGTTTTTGGCTAAGTATTTTCCACCATAAAAAACTGCGAAGCTTAGAAATAATATTACCACTTTTACTTAGTATGAAGGAGAGTCTATATATGAAGCTTGGAAAAGATTTAAGGAACTCATTAGAAAGTGTCCACATCATGCTTTACCAAACTGATTAATCATTCAAATTTTTTTAATAGGTTAGTAGGATCTATTAGATCTATTATAGATGCTAGTGCTGGAGGTTCATTAATGTTTAAATTCTTTGATGAAGCTTTGTCGGTGCTATTTTTGGTTGGAGTTGCCCGTACGAAGCTGTCGGTCACCAAAATCGAAATCCCGTCGCCCGCTTTGGAAGGACGTTTTAATTTACATATATATTTAATTTTAGAAAAAAATATGATCAAACTGACCCCATATTTTTCATAATTTAAATGAAAGAGTGTTGTACCTCAAACCCTGTATCTATCCCGAAGGATAAATACAAAACTTGAGGATGAGACTCGATCAAATAAACTAAGAAATATATGACATCCGTTTGGTCTGTGAAACCTTTATATTTGCCGACAAGTTCCTTTATTTAATATAAAGAATTAAATGGGGTTTATATTAAGCTAGGTTCGGACATGCTTCCTATTAGGGCAAACCCCTATAGGTAAAAAAAAAGAAATATTATCTTCAAGGATTTCAAAAGGATAAGACTTTTCAATGAGATCGGAAAAAGAGGTGTAAAAGGGGATTGATTCAATTTTTTAACATTTTATTGTAGAGTCCAAAGAAGGAATAATTAGGGGATGTCGTGGATTCAAAGGAGAACCTCGGTGACTTCCCAAGCTATCTTAATGTTTGACTTCAGTTTTGAGGAGAAATATTTAGGTGTTTCATCCTGCCAATTTTATTAGTTAGGGCTTACATTCGTATGAAACGATCACACAAATAGCCTTGAAGATGTGAGGATTTAGGTCGTGACAAAAGATAACCTTAAAATCATAAGATGAGTTAGGGCTTATATTATATAGCGAGGCTGTACAAAAGCCTAAAGATAAAGTGAGGATTTATGTTGCATAAGCAAGCAACCTCAAAGTCCTATGACTTTGTTGTTTAAGTCTTGTGAGGATTTATGTTGCATAAGCAAGCAACCTCAAAGTCCTATGGCTTTGTTGTTTAAGTCTTGGAAGGAAGATTGGTTTAGCTGGGGAAGATAGGTTTTGTTGTTGAAGATGACCGTGCTGCCCACCATGCTAGCTCTAAGTTCCTTGCCGCAACGAGTTTAATTTCTCTAGTGTGTCAAGTTATGATGTTAAATTAGGCGGGCCTATGGTTGAAGTTCTTTAAATTTTATGGGGGCATATTAAAGTTAATTAGAGCGACACCGGTTAGGATCCTACGGTTCCCTCGTTCCAACACCACTATCTTCTATTGGATTCACTTAGTCCAAATGAACTTACAAAACTCAACTTAATGAGTTTCATTATTTTATTTAGACCATGAGAAGCCTCGTTAGCAACCGTAGGTTACCTCCTCCGAGGAATTCCCGATCATCCAATAGAGATATCTTAATTTAGTTACAATTGTAGTTTTGTGTGATGTTTGTGATTAAATTTTGAGTTGTTTTGATAGAGACGTCTTAATTTAGTTGCAATTGTAGTTTTGTGTGATGTTTGTGATTAAATTTTGAGTTGTTTTACATTTTGAATGTTGTGGGGGTGAATTTTATCTTGGTTGATTTTAGTTTTAGCTTTGGTTTTGGTTTTTTTGAATGTTGAACGGTGAATTTTATCTTGGTTGATTTTATTTTTAGTTTTGGTTTTGGGCTATCCTGATAGTTTTAGTTTTCATGCAGGGGTGGCATCGTTGTTTAGCACGCAAGTTTGCAGGTATAAAAGTACAGTATGAAAGTTTAAGAAAGGCAATGCTGAAAATTGTAAAAACGTACTTGGTGAGTCTTCTTGTTCCACCACCTGAAACTCAAAAGGCATGTTAAGGCAGTTTATATGAAACAGGGAAGTAAAATCTTGACGACCTATCTAACCCTAGGTCATATCTTGGTGGGTCCTTAAGATTTTAGTTAAGGATGATGTTGTCAAGCAAAACATATTAAGTTTAGTAGATCTTCGAGGTATTCAACAGATCTACGGAAAGAAGCAGGTCCGTGCTACTCTCTCGCTGCCTGGTGGAAGATCGTGATATCTTTTAAACTTATTATGTTGCTTAATAATTCATCCTATAAAACACCCTAATGCTCAATGAAAATTGATGTATCGATTACCCCTAAGTGTGAGGTAATTATCATCTGTAATTTAATTTTGAAAATTATATGGGTGAAGACCCTTAAAGAGGCAAGTTAGTGTTATTGGAACACTTAACCAAATTTTTGTCCTAATTGGGCTTGTAGTGTTTGAAAGATGTTTTGATTTTAAATGATGTTTACTTTTTTGATCCTTATTTAAATGAAACTTGATTTAGCCTAAGTCACTACTAAGCCCTTAAGACCTAGGTTAGTGTCTTAATTAGTTTTGAAAAGGTTAAGCTTTAAGTGATCATAATTCATTATTTGAATCTTATTTGAAAATCAAAAAAGAGGTATTAAATTGATTAATTATTGACTTCAAAAGTCATACCCCTAAATCCTAGGGTCATTTTATTTTAATAAACTTCTAAATTTTAATAATTTAAAAATTTATTAACTTATCTTTTTTAATTAAGAAAGTGAGGTTGGTTTCTACCAATTAACCCCTTGTGTTTCAAACATCCAAAATAAGATAAGAGTTACCCATTTCCCTCCTTGAATTAAGCCTGAATGTTAATTAAGGCTAAATTTCCAAAATTACATATTTGCCCCTAAGGCTCTAACACTTCATAATTTGTCAAATTCAGTTCAAATGACTTTGAAATTTTTATCTTACCTCATTCATGGGCCAATTAAGACATAAGAGGAGAAAATATGGTTTTTAAAAATTTAATTTAATTTATATAATTATTTTCATGTAAAAATAGGATTTTCCAAAGAAAATTCTTAACTTGATCAAGGTAAATCATAATTTTTTGAAATTTTTACTGGAGATACTACTAGACTAGAGAAACCTTTGGAACAAATTTCATAATTGTTTGAATTTTATTTGAATTTCAAGAATTTTTTTAAGTTCTAGGGTATTTATTAAATATAAAATATTTCAAATGAGGAAAATTATGTTTTGTATTTTTGAAAAGTCCTCCCAATGTCAAAGAACTTAGAGGAGAAGATTTTATATTTTTTTGAATTTAATTTGCATTGTTGGAATTATTCTTAGTGAAAACCCGTTTTAACCTTTAAAAATTATTTTTTAGCTTTAAAATTCAGTATATTTATTTAAAAAATCAGGAAAATATTCTAATTGTTCCTAAGTACTTAGAAAGCAATTTAGAACATTTTCATGAGTTTTATTATTTTTGTGATTTTTAGTGATTTAATTATTTAAATATTTAAAATAGGTTAAAAATCAAGTTTTTATTTTAAATATCATTTTAATTATTTAAATATTTAAAATAGGCTAAAAATCAAGTTTTTATTTTAAATATCATTTTATTTTTATAAAATACCTCTGATCACAGGAAACTCAAAAAAAATAAGTTTTAAAAATTTTTGAGTTATATTTTGATTTAAAAAAAAATCATTTAAGTGCCAAAATGATATTTATTTTTAAAAATCAACTTAAGTTATCAAATGAACTCAAAATACTTTGAAATTTTTATGTGAGTTCTCTAAATCATAAATAACAGTGGAGATAAAAAATCAAGTCATTTTGCTGTTTGTATCTTTCAAAATTAATTATCTTAGTGATTTAGAGTTTGTAAAAACCAGGTGTATTTTGAATGACTTGATGAGAATCCCAAAGGTTCTCTAATTATAGTAAACCTTCCAAAATTTTCTTGGATTTTTCTAAGCAACATGATAATTTCCATGATTATTTCAAGCAAATAATGCACATAAACTTGAAAAATGTGATCCTCTGTCTAGGGACCTCCTCTGACTTTGGAAAAATCAGACAATGTTTCCCTTGACAGAGGCTACAACATGTCAAAAATTTAAGCTATGGTGATAAGTCTACATGCATGGAGAATCAAGAGATTCAAGTTAGTGTTTAATTAATTAAAAATAAAATATGCATCACATAGACTTAAAATTATTTCCACATTATTTTCCTCAGCTCACTGAGCAAGAGGGTATTTTTATTTTATTTTTATAATTTTTCTACGCCAAGATATGAATTTTTTAAGTTAGGGGTATTTAAATAAATAGGAAAAATCCCTATTTATCTATTTAAACAACGCGTGCTGACTAGATCCTAGGAAGCTTCGAAGGCACGCGTGGCGCACTCTGGTTGAAAGCTGCCATCCACGTAGGTGCTGACTCGACCGCGGTTTATGTTCTGAAGCGCTGTCCGGCTCGATCTCTTCCATCAATTCAATACATGCTTGATCAAACAGATCCTCATCATCATCCCCGATAGAGTGATCCCGTGATCGTCCACACTAAAACCTTAAGATCTCGACCTAGACTCAACCAAATCACTTCGAGTTTGATCTTATGGACTCTTCTAAGTGAGACGAACACATCCATACGATAATCATGTAATTAAATTAAGCCTAATTAAATGGAGAATCAAAATAGGCTCGATAGGGAGAGAGGTTTTATACCTTTGCTCTGAGAAGTGAAGCTTCGATCAGAAAGTCTTGGAACGTTCGTTGTGATCCAAAGAGGCTAGAGATTGAGTCTCTGGTCTTGGTGTGAGACCTAGATATTATTTCGATCACAAACAGATTTGGGTGTTGGTTTAGAGCTATGGTAGAGGCTCTGTGAGAGGGTAATTTGATGCGTCTCTAGATCCTTTCACTATTGTGAAGGTGTGGGTGAGTTTAATTAGAGTTTAGTAGAATGTGGAGGTGTGGAGAGTTTTGTCCTGTCTCCGGCAAGGTTTTGAGCTAAAAAATTGGGCTCTAGCAAGGGGATTCAGAGCAATGTGATGGCTGGGCTACACCGAGGAGGTCTCAAAGAGGCCTTGGGATCAATTTTGGGAAGTCTCTTAGAGTAATTTTCAGCTCTCCCTCTATGGCCGTGGAGGGGAGCATTTTATAAAAATGTCCTTAGGCTTGCTGCCATGGACATTTGGAGGGTGAAATGTGCTGCCTAGGTGGAGGGCAGAGAGGCTCTAAGCTTTAATTTGGATGATGTGGCCTCTAGGTTTGAATTGGGTTTAATCTCATGGGGGTGGCTCTTAGTTCGGCCATTTTCTGGCTACTAGGCTGGCCATCCGGCCAGAGGGAGGCAGCTAGGAGCTCAGGGAACCCAGGGGAATATGTCATAGCAATTTAATGATTTTAGGCTTTGTTTTAGTAAGGGTATCTTAAGCATGTACATTTTTGGGAATAAAATCCCTTAATTTGGGAAACTTTTGGTCCATGGCTTAGTTTAGGTGGTTAGATGGGTTTTTTCTTAGTCTTAGAATCTAACCAATGGCTAAGGCGGAGTTAATTTGATGACTTTGGGGTAGTTAGGCCATCTTTAATGCATAGGTTCAATGTGGGTTCAAGTGATCAAAGCTTGGGTTTGGGCTAGATTAGCTATGTCAATTCACCCAATTAATTGATCAACATTGTGTAGATGATTGTTATGAAGATTTTTTGTGAAGGGTTGAAGTGATTTTGAGTTCAATTGGTGAATCAATTTGAGGGTTTTTTTGGAGATTTGGCCAATTTAGGTATGTTGGGCTAGACATGGGTCTAGGTTGAGCTAGCCTTGGGCTAAGTCCAAATTATCAAGGGATATTTTTCAAGGGAGATGTTGTAAAGATTTTTCATGAAGGGATGGAGTTGAAATTTTGGGGCTAAGGCCCTCAATTTGGTGAGATCTTGAGACATGGCCAATTTGGGGCAAATTTGGGGCTTTTGGACTTAGGTTGAAATCAAATGAAATTGAGGTCTCACCAAGGCCAATTAAAGGTCAATTTTTACGTGTGAAAATTCTATGAAGATTTTTCAACACAAATTCTGGCCAATTGAGTGGGCTATGGGTTCAATTTGGTGGAACCAAATCATGGGCCAAAATTGGGGTTTTGGTCTAAATTAAAATTGGGCTCAAAGAACGGGTCAATTGAGTTTGGATTTGGTCTAGATTGGTCATATCAAAAGTGAATTTGAGTTTAGAATTGAAATTAGGGTAAATTGAGACCAATTGGATAGACATTTGAGGTAATTTGGGAAAAGTATGTGCCTTTAAAGAGCAATTTGGGGGTTTTGATCAAAGATGATCAAATTGGCCAAAATGGGCCATGTAATAGTTAAGAAAAATGAAATTGGGAATATTTGGGAGGTTTTGGGAATTTTTGAGATTTTTTGGAATTTTGGGGTAAGCAGGGGTTTTTTGGTAATTTGGCCAATTTTGATGATTTTGGGTATTTTGGGTGTTTTCAAGGTGTTTGAAATGATTTTTGAATCAATTAGGGTATTTTGAGTAAATTTGGAAATTTTGGCCAAATTTGGGGTCTCAAGGATATCTAGGTAATTTGGGGGAATTTATGGGCAAAAGGGTATGTTGGGTATCTTGATAGAGTTGGAGTACCAACCACCATTAATAAGCCATGGACCAATGGAAACCCTATTTTGGGTTCTCTATGTAGTGGTCTTAGATAAACCCCAGCCCAGGGCTAGTGGATTTAGGGAACCTTCTATAGGAGTCCCAAAAGTATCAAGAGACCAGAACTTAGCAATTCTGGGTTTAGGGTGGTGAGTGATTGTGAGTGTAAATGATTGCAAGTGAGTGCCTTAGCCCTAGACCAACACCCAGGGTCAACCCTAAGATCAAGCAATCCTAAAGATGACTCGTCTTGAGTTTCCCTCGTAGTGACCCCACCTACTGAGTACTAGAGGTTAAGACCAATATGTGAAACTTCAAGTTGAGTAGAGAAGAGTTTGAAATTTCTAATGGTGAGGGTTCCTTATCTATTTTTCTAAGAATAGTCAATAGGAAAGTCCTATGGCTAGACCTAAGGCTATTAAAGAGGAAAAACTAAACCTCAACCAAAAGTGAGGTCAACAAGCTTATTCATTAATTGAAGAAATGACTACAAATAATTTTCAATGGCTTCTAATAGGTTAAATCCTAAGTAGTTAGTATTCATGATAACAATGTTTTTTCAATGATTACATGTTAAGTTTCTGCATTTTCTAAGAAGATAGACCAAATTGGAATGAATTTTTCTCCAACACCCCAAATGGTTGAAGAAAATTCATTAGGACAAACGATTGATTCTCATACTTCATTGGAAACTATTAATCTTATCAACAGAACCAATAACACATTTTCCAATTATTACAACCCAAATTGGAAAAACCATCCTAACTTTAATTAGAACAACAATCCTAGTGGTGGAAGTCAACAATGGGGGAATGCTCAAGTAAACCCATTGGGAAATTGGAACAACTAGGATAGTGCTAACTTTAAGCCTACTTATCCTCCTGGATTTAATTAAGAAGTTAAGGAGAAGAAGTGGTCTATAGAAGAAGTGGTGTTCCAGATGGGTAATCATTTACAAAGATAAAGTGCTACTATTAGAAATATGGAGAGTCAACTGGGACAAATTGCCAATGCACTTAGCAATAGGCCTCAGGGAACACTTCCTAGTAATATAGAGATCAATCCTAAAGAAAAAAGTAAAGAGCAAGACAAGTTAAAGTGGTCCAACTAAGGAGTGAAAAGGAATTAAATGTTGGAGTTCATAAAGAAATTGAAGTTGAGATAAGTTGAAGAGAAAGAGAGACCTAAGGAAATTATTCCTTATGAAGCAGAAACACCTAACTCTCCAACTAGGATAAATTTAGAAAGATCCCCACCACCTTTTCCTAAAAGATTTAAATAACTAAAATTGGATCAACACTTTTCAAACTTTTTTAAACTTTTCAAGAAGCTTACAATTTATATCCCTTCTGCCGAGCCTTTGGAATAGATGCCAAGTTATGCCAAATTTATGAAAGAAATTTTCTTAAAAAAGGAAGTTTGTAGATAATGAGAATGTTGCACTTAGCGAAGAATGTAGTGCAGTAATTTAGAAAAGCTTCCCCGAAAGCTCAAAGATCCTGGTAGCTTTACCATACCTTGTGCACTTGGAGAAAAATTTTGTTAAAAAGATTTAAGTGATTTGGAAGCGAGCATTAACTTTATGCCACTGTCTATATTTAAAAGGTTAGGCTTAAGAGATATTTCTCCCTCTACTGTAACCCTATAATTAGTAGAACGATCTATCACTTATCCTAAAGGGGTTATAGAAGATGTGCTGGTTAAAGTGGATAAATTTCTTCCCTGTTGATTTTATTGTATTAGTTATGAAAGAAGAAAAAAAAATTCCTATTATTTTCGAGGGACCTTTCCTTGCTACCGAATGAGCAATGATGGATGTGCGAAAAAGGGAATTAACCTTGAGAGTGAATGATCAGGAAGTTACATTTAATATGCTTAAAAAATGAAGTATCCAGATGGAAAATGTTATAGAATGGATATCATTGATGATATGATTGTTAATCATTTCAAAAAAGATGTGAAGTCATATTGGATCAAAAAAATGAAGTCATTTCAAAAGAGAATGAACTAGACGCTTAGACTGAAAGAGATTTTAAAGATGAATCAAATGAGATAATTACTGAGGATTCAAATTATGTTTAGAAAAATTATGAAATTTTAGATACTACTGAAAATAGTATATCTCTGATTCCATCTTGTGAAAAACCTCCTGAACTTGAGAAGAAAGTTTTACCTACTTATCTAAAGTATGCATATTTGGGGAATGATCCCGACTATTTATATGCAATAGTATAACAATGTCTTTGATGATATTTTTCACTTATGTTTCCTTACTTTGCAATAGAACCAAAAACTTGATCCTGGAGAAAATAAAAATTTAACTTTTGAATTTATATATATTGGGATACTACGTAAGCATACATATCATTATCAAGTAATATATGACTTTTTTTATTAAGACTGAATATCAAACCCATGATCCCGAGAAATATAGTTGTGTAAAAATTATATAGTTTACTCCGCTATGCAACGACGCCAAAAACTTGATGCAATATTTTATGAATTAGAAATTTAAGCAATTAATGTTGGGAAATTCATAGAACTAAAGGAATTTATATTTAAGCCCCAAATTTCGATCCCACGGGGAAGGTTCAAATTTGAAATGATAAATTTACTAGGAAATTCATAGAAATTCAAAAAAAAAACTACTGTCACTAATTTCGAATGTTGAGATATCATGAGAACTAAATTATTTAATTAATAACAAAACTGAAATATAAAGTTTAAACATTAACTACTAAACTATTAAATTATGTTTATGTGATGAAGATTTCTTATGTGAAAAAACATCTTTGCCACAAGAATGAGGTTTTGGTAAAATGAGATGAGATAAATGGTTGAAATATATATTGTGCCAAATAGGAGCAGTTTTAATTCTCTATCCTGATACAGTGTTATAGAAAATCATTGGCTAATCCCAGGTTTAGTCCCTAAATCCGTGGCTAGGCTTGGAGGATATTGGCTCTCACTCCAGAGCTCCCACTTTGCTTCACCTGAAAGCTAACTCTCACTTTAATTTTTAAAAACTAAGAACGAATTAGGGATTTTAGTCTGTCACCAAAAAGATTCTGTAATTCTACACCCAACAAAGTATATTTCTTTATTTATTTGCACTTAATTCCATGAACAAAATTCTCCTTCATGGAATCAAATGTGATCCTCAATCTATTGTAGAACTCATACTCCATTTCCCGGATCATATGTTTCACAAAAAGTTTTAACAATTCAATTGGCCAGATCGAAAGTAAATTAAGCTCGGAGTTGAAAAATCATCACAATTTATTTTATATTTTAATATTGACACATCCATATTATCTCTTCATTTCACCATATCTCAGAGTAGGGAGAAAGATAAAGTAAACTACTCAGACTTCATGAGAAAGATACAATAAAATAAAAATTTTATATTTAAAAGAAAGTTCATACAACACAAATAAACAAACAACTCTTATCTGAAACTCTTTCTCAAAGCAAATCCCTTGTAGCCTCTTCTAGGAAATGTAGGAAGAAGAAATCACTCACTTTTCTCCTTCCCAACACACTTAGAGAAGACTTAACACTTAATCTCACCTCAAAACTCTGAATTATAAGAACATTAGACTCTAAATAGTTGTGGAATGAAAAATGGAAGAATGCGGGATGCATAGAAGGTTGAATTGGGGCGATGAAATGTTAGGAAGAGTCACTTTTCTGATCAATTTTGGCCCCAAATAAAGCCTATAGTCGGTTCTCTAATAGGTGCCTCCAAAAACTCTTTAAAACGTGTCTAAATTCATCGAATCTTTTAGAAAGAGGGGCTGAACTGACAATGGCGCCGTCGGCGCTGAAAAAATTTTCAACTTCTTCATTTTTGCTCCAAATTTCATCCTTTTTGATTCCTTTTTGCTTCAAGTCCTAAAATTCAACAACATGCAAGAAAACATAAAAATACCTTCCATTAAAGTGCAATATCACAAAAAATGAGTATAAAATATGGGTCTAAAAATGCATATATTTTTGGTGTATCAACCCACAGGAAAAATAAGCAATATACACTATTGAACAACAAACTTTCTATTTAGAAAGATAATTAATTAAACTTATAGATATTTTCTCAGTAAGTAAAATTCAATTCTTTTTGGTATTTTTGATATATTGACAAAATAATAAAAACTTCTAAAGATAACTTGAGTTTATGTAAAGAAAAACACTAAATATGAAAATATCTTTCTCCTCATCATGAATAAGTAATAAGTATAGGAATTTTGCTGTGTAAGTATGCAAATTGTGTTGTGCCAAATAGGAGCAATAATATTTTTTTACCCCCCTTACTATAGATGCTATAAAGAGCATTGGCTAATTTAAAGTTTGAATAGTTCTGAAGACCGGCTAGGTAGGGAAGATACTAGCTCTCACTTTAGAGTTCCCTCGATTCCCTCAACCTGGGGGCTAACATTTCGTATCAAAACCTAAAATAATAAACCAAGTTGGGGGCTTTAACCCTCCCTTGATTCCCTCCACCTGGGGGCTAACATCTTGTATCAAAACCTAAAACAATAAACCAAACATCGATTCCCTCCACCTGGGGGCTAACATCTCGTATCAGATTGGCCAAATCGAGAAGTAAACATCCTGGGGGCTAATATCTTGTATCAAAACCTAAAATAATAAACCAAGTTGGGGGCTTTAACCTCTCTCTTTAAAGTCCTCTGACTCTACACCCTTCAAAGTTTATTTCCCTATTTATTTGCACTAAATCATATGAATTACATTCCAATTCATCCAACTCATTCGATTCTTTCTAATTGTTGACTGAGACAATACCAGTCCGGTTCTTACATGTTCTCACAATAAATTTTAACATTCTAATTATTGACTGAGATAATACAAGTCCGGTTCTTACATGTTCTCACAACAAATTTTAACATCTAGATAGGCCAAATCAAGAAGTAAAACAATACCAGCCCGGTTCTTACATGTTCTCACAACAAATTTTAACATCTGGAATGACCAAATCAAGAAGCAAATGAAGTGCATGGATTTAAATCATCACAACTTCTTCCAACATTCCATCCAGTTCTTACATGTTCTCACAACAAATGTTAACATCTGGATTGGCCAAATCAAGAAGTAAATGAAGAGATTCTTACATGTTCTCACAAAAATTTTAGCATTTGGATTGGCCAAATCAAGAAGTAAATGAAGTGCATGGATTTAAATCATCACAACAGTTTTAACATCTGGATTGGCCAAATCAAGAAGTAAATGAATTTTTCATGTTCTCACAACAAATTTTAACATCTGGATTGGCCAAATCAAGAAGTAAATGAAGTGCATAGAATTAAATCATCACAACTTCTTCCATCGTTAAAGATCAATAATCTCCACAACTTTCATCCAACACTTTAATTACTTATCATTTTAAGAAGAAATATAAAGAAAACTATTCAGAATCAAAGGACAAAATAAAACTAGACTTTAGTTTAAAAGTAGAAATCATTGTCAAACCAACGTGAAGTCTCAATTAAAACCAAAAGTAGTTTAAAAACAAAAGATAAAAATTTATCTCAAATCCTCCACCAAATTNTATTAATACTTTTCACAACTTCCATCCAACACTTAATTACTTATCATTTTAAAAAGAAAATTAAAGAAAACTACTCAGAATTAATAGAGAAAACAAAACCACATTTTAGTTTAAAGTAGAAATCATTATCAAACCAACAATAAGTCTCAATTAAAACCAAAAGTAGTCTAACACAAAAGATAAAACTTATCTCAAATCCTCCACCAAACTCTTGAAGTTCCTTTAAATCTCTTCTCTTTTACAACACTCTCAGTATAAAACTAAAAAAAAAGGATAAAACAAATATTTGGTGTGGTTCCTGAAAATCTTTCCAAACTAACTCCCCAATTTCTTTAAGAACTTTCAAAACTTTCTCTTTTCAAGCACACACTCACTCAAAGTTTCAATCTTTCTTCTTTTATAATTTTCCAATAGGTGTCTTGGTATTTCTTCAAAATATGTCTTGATTCGATGTATTTCCCCAAGAGATGCCTCCTTTCACAAGTATTTTTGTCCTTGGTGGTTGTAACCACCTATTTATGCCAAAAGGTGCCTCAAATACCTCTTCAAAATTCTCAAAACTGAATTTACTCATCAAATAACTGCCTCTGACGCTTAAGCGCGGGGCCTCTAGCGCTTAGGCGCGACCTTCTCTGTTTAACCGGCGCTTAAGCGTCGGATCTGGTGCTTAGGCGCCAAAACACTTTAGCACAATTTGCACCTATTCGTTCAAAATTTGATCCTTTTTCACTCCTTTAAGCATTTTTCATCTTTTAACTTGTACCTAAAAGAAAAACACAAAAATACCTTCCATCAAAGTGCAATATCTCAGAAATAGGTATAAAAAAGTGTCTAAAAACACTATATATTATAGGTGTATCAGTAAACATATAATTTTTCATCTTTGACCCTCTATATACTACTAGGAGAGGCCCATAGCATGTATTAGAGGGCTTTTGACTCTTCTCTTAGACTCATATTATGTAGGGATGTATCTCTCTCATTATTATTTGTAACTATTATTTTCCAAATATAAAATGGGTCACAAAGCCTAGAAATGCTCCAGTTCACTCTATCGGGCAAGTTTGTGTGCTCTCTCTCTCTCTCTCTCTTTCTCTCTCTCTCTCTGTGTCTTTCTCTTTCCACTTCTCCCTCAAAGTTCCTACCGCTTTGATGCTTGGGCATCCCTCACATGATAAATTTGGATTCAACATCCTAAAATATGCGATGAATATGAAAGATGCTAACAATAAGAAGGGAAGTGACGCCAGTGAGGAGAAATGCACCTCATAGACATTCTTAATAGGGGACATGCTATGGTGTTCATGCGACAACAAATCTAAAGACAAAAATGACATTTTCATCATTTTCCTAGAGGCCTTTTTTAGGAGGAGAGTACAACAAAAAGAAAAGTCGGCTCTCAACGGTTGAAACAATAGATGGACTGTACCTTCGTTTCACTCAGACAATTCTGGGCAGTTGACACCTTACCCAACGAATAAAGGGAATATTTCTTCAAAGTCTATCTGGCGTTATGACACATATTTCTCTATTTTTTTCCTAGGTCCATATGAAACTTGGGAACTTGAATCCAAGAAGCAATACCGATAGATACCTGAAAAAGGTATGGTCGATTGGTCTTCAAGCTTGAATAAAATAAAGCTATAAGGAAGTTCCCTGCCCAATAGTGACAAACTTTGTAACACAAATCAACCTAGCAACAAATTTTGATGGTTACCCCAGTGAAGGCAACAATAAGATTCACCTAAGTCCTAACAAAAGGAGAGGCCCGTCCGAAGCCACAATCCGACCAAACAATTAAGGCTTTTAAAAGTATAAAATACAATACAAATGACAATAACATAAAATTAAAAGCAATTAACAGGGACATTATATACACCTGATAGACATCCTAATAATAAATCTGACCCACAATGCCAAGCTTCAAAATGCCTGCCTCAAAGTTCAACACGGAAATAACTCTAGTGCTAGCTCTCTGTCAGTAGCAAAAAAGCCCCATAACGACAAAAACACTCCAACAGTTAGTCTTGACGGCTACCCTCACAAAGGTAGCAACAAGATCTGCCTAAGTCCTGAGAGAGGTGTAGGCCTGCTGAGGCGAGAATTCTGACCTAGTAAAAGAGTCAAGCTATGTAAGACATTCGTCGAGTAGTGACATATCAAACAATGACCAACTATCTTTCAGAAGATTCAAGTCATAAACTAACACCAACATTTATCACCAAGCAATTTATCACAAATAAATAGCACGGTAGAGGTAAAATTCTAAACAAAGGTGAAAAACATCCAAAACCTTCACTCTATTTCATATTTAAAAAACATTTTTATGCATTTTCATACATGTAAAAAGAACAAATAAAGATGTCGTTAAAGTGTCATATGAGGCTAACCGAAGATCAACTCAACTGACCGAAAACCTCAGAAGATCAGCCAAAAAGATGCTGAAATTGATGAAGTATCATTGATAACTAATAGAGAGATATGATCACTTTTTTTCCTTAAAAAATTCTCTCATTCTTATTGCATATTCATCTAAAAAAAGTAAGAGAATTAGGGAACTTAATATATACGATAAAAATGTGTTCATGTTTATCCTAGAGCGACCTAATGATACCGAAGGTCTGACAGACGATGATCGAAGGGCTAGCAGAAAACCAAAGGGCTGCAAGAAGACCAAAGGACTGATAGAAGATCAAAGGGCTACAAGAAGATTGAAGGCCTGTTAGAAGACCAAAAGGTCATTCAGGCCGACAACAAATGAGCATACATGCTAACGACCAAACAAAGGTCTAGTACCCTCAACAATCTCACAAGTATAATTATGAGGTTTTCTCAACAACTCTCCTAAAGTTATCCAGAAATAACCAAGGAACAAGTTAGCCTACTGACCACCCTAAGACTGGTGGATTACCGCTCCCAAAGCCGACCAACTGCTCAGAGCGAAGGGTGACTAACACCCAAACAACATAGCCGATTGGCTCAAAGACCTGCTGATCAAAAATACCAAAATTAGTTACAAATTTGAAAAGGCACAATGAAAGATAGTAATGTCATGTAACCCTCGATTGAATTAGTGATAGACATGCAATATCTTACCTTTACTATAAATAGGGGGTTCAAATCATGTATTAGGAGGCTTTGAACTCTTCTCTCTAGAATCATATACTATAAGGAGATATTTCTCTCTCGATCTCTCTTATAACCCCCATTTTCAATGTATAACATGGATCATAGGGCACTAGAATACTCCAGTTCGATGTATAACAATGTATAACTTGAATCATATATTGTGAGCATTTTTTTTATTCTTTCTCCCTCTCTATCTATCTCTCTCAACCTCTCCCTCATAGTTCCTATTGCTCTGATCCTTGGGCATGCCTTACAGGATAAATCAAGATTTGATAGATTTTCATAGCACTTTTACACGTTGGTTATTTACTTTTAATTCATTGATAATACTGCATTATTTCCATAATAAACAAATTTAAAATCAAAATAAGTGTTATGGAAAGCGATTGATTTGGCTAGTTTATTCATAGTAAGAGTGATTGGACAACAATGAAAATGAATGTTGGTGGAGGATAAATATCATTTGTACGGATCAATTTTTTTTTTTTATCATAATGGGCCATATTAGATCATGTGTGACAAAATTTTCGAAAATTAATTTGGAAGAAAATTTGTTTCCTCTTAAATATTAAAAATGAAGCTATTAATTAAGTCATCAATTTTAATATAAAAAAAATAGAAGCCATTATCTCATTATACATATAACTTCTGAAATATTTATATATGCAATAATCTTATTTCAGTTGCTTTTACCTATTTCACAACTTGACAATTTCTCATAGTCATGAAATTTTAGAGCGTTAAAGAAGTGTTTTGATCTTGTCTTTAATTGAGCAAGTTTTATCTCACGTCGAGTTAAGGGATAAATGATTTTTTTAGCTAAAGTTGCATAAGAAATTTTGGAAGGAAAATGGTATCCCATCTCAAATAAGTGTCACATGTGTGTTTTGAAAAATTAATAAAAAATTGTCATATAAAGTTTCTAGAGTTCAAATAAGATGTCATATTTTATAAGGGAATTGTGGAGAGCTCAATATCTCAAGAGATTGGTAGAGATCACATGCATTTGATAGTTTAAGAATGAGAGAGATTGAATAAGTGTTGTACCTAAAGAATGTGCCAATGCTTATCCTAAGGAGATCTAACTGTCTATAAGAAAATAATACAATGTGGGAGGGCTCATTGATAGAAAAAACGTGAGACCAAATTATTTGACCGAATGTTGTCATCTGAGATAAAGCCAACAAGGCCAAAGAGGACCGAGCTATGAGGAGGACAGAAAGATAACCAATTGAATCAATTTTGAAGTGTTTGATCAGAAATGAGATAAAGAAACATCCGAGACAATAACCACGAAGAAGTTAACCTGAGGGAATACTCAATACCTCAACATTTCCAATCATATCTGAGATTCCTAAAGTCCCCTCATATATTATCAAGGGCCAAAAACTAGACTCGATCAACCAACTGACAATGTCGACAAGGCCTAGCCAGCTGAAGCAATCCTGCCAACTTGAATCCAATCAAGCTCAGCCATCTGAGACAAAAAGCAGCTGATCAATAGAATAATATGTGTAAAATGCAAGAATATCCTATACAACCCTCTTCAAAGCAAGGGTAAATAAGTATCATCATCATATTATATTCTCTTCAATATAAATATGGACATTATTTTGTGAATAATGACTCACGAATTACTATTCAATACCGTTCACTAATTTCTCTCTCCTTACACTCTATTCATTGGGGGTGATTCACGGACAAATCATGAGTCAATATCCTTAAAGTTATGGTGAGTGTGAAACATGCCACAAACAAGAAGAGGCACAACCCATGGAGAAGAAACCCACAACAGAGACACCNTAAAAGAAAATTGACATATAAAGTTTCTAAAGTTCAAATAAGATGTCATATTTTATACGGAATTGTGGAAAGCTCCATATCTCAAGAGATTGGTAGAGAGCACATGCATTTGATAGTTTAAGAATGAGAGAGATTGAATAGGTGTTGTACCTAAAGAATGTGCCAACGCTATAAGAAAATAATACAATGTGAGTGGGCTCATTGACAGAAAAACGTGAGACCAAATTATTTGACTGAATGCTGTCATCTGAGATAAAGCCAGCAAGGCAAAGAGGACCGAGCTATGAGGAGGACAGAAAGAAAACCAATTGAATCAATTTTGAAGTGTTTGATCAGAAATGAGATAAAGAAATATCCGAGCCAATAACCACAGGTAGCTAACCTAAGGGAATGCTCAATACCACAACATTTCCAATCATATCTGAGATTTTTAGAAGTCCCCTCATATATTATCAAGGGCCAAAAGCTAGACTCGATCAACCAACTGACAATGTCGACCAAGCCTAGCCAACTGAAGCAATCCTGCCAACTTGAATCCAATCAAGCTCATCCATCTGAGACAAAAAGTAGCTGATCAATAGAATATTATGTGTAAAATGCCAAGAATATCCTATACAAACCCCTTCAAAGCAAGGGCAAATAAGTATCATCATATTATATTCTCTTCAATATAAATATGGAGATTATTTTGTGAATAATGACTCACGAATTACTATTCAATACCGTTCACTAATCTCTCTCTCCTTACACTCTATTCATTGAGGGTGATTCACGGACAAATTATGATTCAATATCCTAAAATTTGTGGTGAGTGTGAAACATGCCACAAACAAGAAGAGGCACAACCCATGGAGAAGAAACCCACAACAGAGACACCAGTAGCATGAAGTGCACTAAAGAGTTTATGAACCAACGTATTTAAGAGTTAAAAGATCAAATTTTTTACGCCATCCAATTTGTGATGGCTCTGGGAAGAGTGGAGTGCCTCCGAGAGGGAGGGTCGATTCCAATGACAAAAGAGTCCCCCATACCTTGGAAAGAGAAGGCAAATTCTAGTGGAGGTCATCTAAAGTAAAGCTTAATATGTTAACTAGTGGCCTTTTCGTTATAATGAGTGTCTATTGCCTAACCATGAAATTCCTAAGACCAATTTGTTAAGATTTTCAATAGCTGAGATAGTGGAGGTCATTCAAAAAAAGATTATTTCAAAATAGTACCCCCGATGAAAATTAAAGCTTACCTCCGGGACCCCAAGAAGTATTGTGCATACCATCGAGACTATAATCATGACACATAGGAATGTCGACACCTCTGAGGCCAGTTCAAAGAGCTGATCAAATTTAGGAAGCTTAAGAAGTTTGTGGCTATATGAGAAATGACCTAGTGACAAATAAAAGCTCCAGTAGAAGAAATATTGAATGAGCCTGTTTGAGCCCAAATAATCCTAGTTCCTGCCATCTTTGGAGAAAACAGAGACTCAGCCCGCCAGGCCAACCTAAAGAGTCCTCGATCAGATGAACTATGTGCATCCACCCTCACTCCCAAATACAGCTTGTGTCCCCCGTAACCTTCTCAAATAAATATCTGCCCTAGGTGTAATTCTTATAACGATGTCATCGTCATCACTACATTGATCATTGAATAACAAATTAGTAGTATTCTCATCGATAATGACAACTCTGTCAACATCCCACTCAACTCAAATTTTGATAAGAAGAGTCTCGACAACAACCAATTGACCATGCTGGTAGGCCCACTCTATTATTTTCTTGGTGAGCAGAAGGAAGAGCTAGGAACCATCACTCTGTTTCACTTGGGAGAGATGAATAAGCAATTCGCTAACATGGATGACTTCTTAGAGGTCGATTTGCCACCCACTTACTATGTTATCTTCAGCCGCCCCCTAATCAAATCCTTCAAGTTCATCACCTCAACTTATCATGTAACTGTGAATGATGTCCTCTGAGAGGTACTCAGGGGAGTGTGGGAGCCACTCCAGACAAAAAAATTTGGCACAACAAGTGCCACGGTAGGGTTATTTATGGTCGATGATTTAGAAAAATATTAAGGGATTCTCAATGAGATATGAGCAATGTCAGAAATATGGATCTCTATAACACTGACCAACTCATAAACTACAACCCATCTTCAGTCCATGAATTTCACCATTCGTGGACTCGGCATCCTCAGACCTTTGCCCTCTTTGTTAGGTCAGCCAAAAAGTTTTTCTTATTGATGTAGATTACTTTTCTAAGTGCTCAGATCAGCACTTGTAGTCATCAAAGATAACATAATACAACTTGTTAGTTATGGGATGAAAGATGCCAAAGCTAGAAGATCAATTTAAATTTTTTGTTCGTTCATCCGCCTCAGATAAATTGACAGGCCAAAGCAGCCAATAAGTCTATCCTAAACTGTTGACAAAAATGTTTTAAGGAGCTGAGCAGAATTGGACTGAAATTCTTCCAATTGTTCTTTGGTCAGTCTGAACAACACTTTCCACGATGATTAGACAAACTCCATTTATGTTGTCACACGAGAAGGAGGTAATATTGTAGGTCGAATATGACCATAACAATCAATGAGTGGTGACAACCTCAACATTTGATGAAATATATTTAGCCTAGTATAAGGAAGCAAATGAAAAGGGGTTAATGCTCGCATTTGACCTTATTGTGAAGAAACAAGCCTAGCCCTTTGGCAGGAAGAAGTGATGAGGTGGATGACTCGATCCTATCATAAGCATGTCCAAGAGAAGACTTTCATCACTAGGGACCTCATGCTGAAATAAGTTGACCCAATCTTGCTAGGACAAGTTGTGAGAAAGCTTAACCAGGCGTGGGCTGGGTCATTCATCATCAATAAATGGTTCACCCCCATAACATACAAGATGAAAACCTACATAGAGAAAGGAGTTCCTCAAACGTGGAGTGGAGATGACTATTCTTAGATTTTTTTTTTAATATCTCAATAATGAGAATGTGTTATCATTCTATACCTTGTTCTTCTAGCTGTCGCAGAGCTTCCTACAGACAGTTTAATCTTATCCACAACAGTTTCTGCACAACTTCCTATGACAGCTATTGCGCATTAGCTTATTATTAAGCTGCAGCTACCCCAACAGACTCTGAGATAGTATATAAGTTTTAAGTAATCTTTTTTATTGAGATAAAATAATATAAACAAATACTAAAATATAATTTCAATGAAAAAATTAAATAAAAAAATTAAACTAATATGCATGTTAATATTAAATTATGATACATTACTATCAAATAAATAACTAAATAGTTTTTAAGTAATCAAATTTTATTTGACTAATATATCATATATATGACTGAGCTATCATCAAACTTATTATAGGTAGGGCTGTCAAAAAAGCTAGTTCATGAACAGTTCCTGTTCAGCTCGTTGGGGAGTTCGTTTTCGATTCGTTCGATAAGCAAACGAGACGAACACAAACAATTTTTTTTGTCCGGTTTATAAACGAACTAAACACGAACAATCATTTGTTCGATCATGCTCGANATAAGGGTTGCTGGGTATATTAATAGCATTTAATGTTTCATATGAAGGTTGAACATCTACAAATTGCCCAGATGAATTTTCTTCCATCATATGAGGTGTTGGAGAATAATTCATCCCAAAATGATCTAATTTCTTTGATATTGCAACAATATGTGATGCTTACAAAGATATTGCATCAGAATCATGGATACTAGCTACTCTTTCAGAATTTACCCATTTAGAGGGTCATTGAAAATTAATGTTATCCATCTCTTCTATTAATGAATAAGCCTTATCAAATGATTTTGACATTAACGAACCACCAACCGCAACATCTATAATCGATCTAAGAGATCCCAATAATCCATTATAAAAGTTTGAATTATCAACTAATCTGGTAACGAATGATGAGGGCATTTCCTAAGAAGATCTTAAATCTTTCCTAAGCTTCATATATTGACTCTCTATCAATTTGACAGAACAATGTTATGTCTTTTTTAAGTTTAGCAGTTTTGGATGGAGGGAAATATTTGGATAGAAAATTTTTGTGACAGTTCTCCCCAAGTTCTAATAGACCCTGATGCTAACAAATTTTACCACATCTTAGCCTTATCCCTCTATGAAAAAGGAAAAAGTCTAAGTCTAATAACATCATTTGAGACTCTGTCATATTTAAAAGTAGCACACAGTTCTAAAAAACTAGCGAGGTGTGATTCGGATCTTCATTTGGTGTACCTCCGAATTGATTGTTTTGTACCATTTGGATAATAGCAGGAGATCTTCATTTGGTGTACCTCCGAATTGATTATTTTGTATCATTTGGATAATAGCAGGTTTAAGCTCAAATGAATTAGCAGTTACATTAGGATTTTGGATAGATAAGTGAATTTTATCTACTGTAGGATATGCATAATCTCTTAGGGGTCTAGGTTTGTGCTCATTCTCTATTTCTTGATTGTTCATGTTGTTTTCCATTATATCAAAATTTTTAGGTTCTCTTCTTAATCTTCTAATCCTTCTAACAGTGCGTTCTAGTTTCGAATCATAGGGTATAAGATTTTCAGGTCCAAATTTACGCATACAATTTGAAATCAGTACACAGTAATATAATTAACTAAATATAAAAATAAGTTGCAATTCAAGTAAAACATTTTCTAATAATCCTAATTTGTCTGTTACTCTAATTGTGATTTTTCTCACTCACTCCCCGGCAACGGCGCCAAAAACTTGACCGACGACTTTATATATGCTTAAAAATATAAGATAAATATGGACGTAATAAATATTTAATAATTGAAAAGTCACACTTATCAAATATACGTATCGCTCAAGTAATATAGAGCTCTAATGGAGTCCTCGATATCGATCCCACAGGGAGCGGTTTAGAACTGCGAACTAAGATTTTAGAAAAGCAATACTTTAATCACAACAACGAAGTTCAAGAACTAAGATTTTAGAAAAGCAATACTTTAATCACAACAATGAAGTTCAATTTGCTTATCTGGACTAAGACTTTAGAAAAGCAATACTTTAATCACAACAACGACGTTCAATTTGCTTATCTGTAAAACTAGGCAATTAAAATAAATATATAATTTTAATAACTAATAAATAACTAATGATACTAATGAGGGTTTAAATGTGTTATTCAATAATACACTGAAAACATCATTCTCTTTGTCAAGAAATTATAGTGAATTGATAAAGTGAATCAGTTCAATTTATTCTCCTTGCCAAGAAATTATAGTGAATGGTTAAAGTGAATTGGTTCAAATTATATTGTGCAAATAGGAGAATACCTATTCTTTTCCTTTTGGTCTAGACATAAAGAACATTGACTAATCCTACTCTTATTTATTGAATCTACGGCTAGGCTGGGAGGATACCGGCTCTCACTTCGGAGCTCCCACGTTCCCCTCGTCTGANCTCCTTGTCAAGAAATTATAGTGAATGGATAAAGTGAATTGGTTCAAATAATATTGTTCCAAATAGGAGCATAACTATTCTTTACCCTTTGGTCCAGGCATAAAAAACATTGACTAATCCTACACTTGTTTACTGAATCTGCGTTATTCTTTACCCTTTGGTCCAGGCATAAAGAATATTGACTAATCCTATGGTTGGTTACTGATTCTGCGGCTAGGCTGTGAGGATACCGGCTCTCACTTCAGAGCTCCCACGTTCCCCTCACCTGAGGGCTAACATCTACACATCANTACCCCTTGGTCCAGGCATAAAGAACTTTGGCTAATCTTACGCTTGTTTACTGAATATGCGGCTAGGCTGGAAGGATACCGGCTCTCACTTTGGAGCTCCCACGCTCCCCTCACATGAGGGCTAACATCTACACTTTAGCACCCAAACGATAGGACCGAATTGGGGATTTTAGTCTGTCACTCTAAAATCTCCAATTCTATGCCCGATAATATTATTTCCCTATTTATTTGCACCCAACTTCCAAGGGCTTTGACCTCCCTGAATCTTGGATGTAATCTTCACTTTAGTTGTAAAACTCAACATATTTTAAACAAATCAATTGTCCAAATTGAAAGTAAATGAAGATAGAAGTGAAAAGATTATCACAATTTCTTAAAAATTNCCACAAAAAAACTCGGAATTCATATATAAAATCAAAGTCATACAAACTACAACAAGTAAATAACTTATCGATTTCTCCCTAAGAAAACTCCTTGAAGTTCCTCTCAATCTCTTTCTTTCTTTACAGCACACAGAATTCCTCTTTGAAGCAGCAAGGAGGAAGAAATCTCTCACTTTGCAATCTCTCGAAGTATTCATTACCATTTTTACACACTATTGGAACCTTTCAAACCTCCAGGAACTCTCCAGGACTTCCAGGCTCTCTCAATTTTTGGCCAAAATAGTCTTTTAAAGTTGTGGATGAGCTTTCCCAAGAGTTGCCTAAGCATCACTTCCAAATTTGGCTTTATCAAAAGGCTGATTGGGCATAACCTTCGAGCTCACCATCAGCGGTCTCGAGGGCGTCGTCGGCAGGCCTTCTAAGTGAATTAACTCAAGAGTCTCGGGAAAATCTTATCGTCGGCGGGTCGATGGCGTCGTCGGCGCCCTAGTTCAATTCATCACATTTTGGTCCTTTTCGCTCCAATTTCGCTCCTTTTTGCATCGTTTTGCTCCAATGACCCTAATTCATCATTCCTGCAGAAAAGCATCAAAAATACCTTTTTTAAAGTGCAATATCATCAAAAATAGTATAAAATAGGTATGAAAATCTCAACATANTGAGGAAGAAATTTCTCATTTTCCCTCCACTCTTACAATCTCTCGAAGAATTCCTCACAATTTAACCCTAAAGTAAATTCTCTACACTCTCCAAACACTTGCAAGTCTCCCGGAACCCCCCTAATTTTCGGCCAAAATCTTCCTTTAAAGATGTAGAAGCGTTTTCCCAAGAGTTGCCTAAGCATCCCACCAAAAATTGTCCACATTCAATGCACCTTTGGAAATAACCGCCGATCTCGCCGTCGACGGCCTCGAGGGCGCCGTCGGCGGGCCTTCTAAATTAATTGATCTGGAGTCTCTGGAAAATCTCGCTGTCGGCGCCGTTGGGCTCGCCGTCGGCGCCCTAGTTCAATTGTTCAAATTTTGGTCCTTTTTCGCTCAAATTCGCTCCTTTTTGCATCTTTTTGCTCCAATGAACTTAATTCATTATACCTGCAACAAAACATCAAAAATATCTTTCTTTAAAATGCAATATCATCAAAAATAGTGTAAAATAGGTATGAAAATCTCAACATATTTTCCTTTGGTCAGTAATCTCAAACGAACCGAACATGAACACGATCTATGTTTGTTCGTGTCCGGTTGTTTACACCCCTAATTATAGGCCATTTGATAAGTTATTTATTGAATAATAAATGAGTTTGTTCTTCAACATAAATAAATAATTTGAATTGTATTTAGGTTTGATTCATTTAACCTTCACTTAACAAAAAAAATCTTTATTTACAAATATTAACAAGCTTAATTGTGTATTAATCAAGTCAAATTTGAGTTATTTATCGGGTGCACTGATTCATTTACAACCTTATTTATAATCAGTCAAATATTTAAATTAGATTTATGTTCTTTAAACTCTCTAAATATAATTTAGATGTACAATTGGAATATGAATATGAATGACCAAGATTGTATTTACGTTTAATTCATAAAATAAAACTGCAAAAAAAATAAAAAAGAAATAATACTTAGTCTTTAAATCCGTACACTCAAATGTTAGAATTGGATTCAACCAACTAGTTCTATTGATTCCATTGTGAGTCGGTTCTCTGGCTAGCAGTTCCCAGGCCAAAAATATTTTCACACATAATTGATCAGAATGGATGATTGAACTAATTTGATTTTAATATTGATCAATTTTTTATTTTTTTATCTTATGGCTATTACTAAGAAAAATATTAAAATAATTAAAATAAATTTTTATTTAAATGCATTTTTAAAACATTAAAAGATGAATTTTTCTGAGTCGGAAGTTATAGATTGAATTGATGGAAATTATTATTTTTTTGGTTTCGTATTTTTTTTGGCATTTAAAATAATTTATTATTTATCACATTAGCTTATAATCTTATTTAATTTTAGTTGAAATCATGGGCCCACACGTAATATGAAATACAGGATATTTTATGCACTAACAAAGGCCCAAATGGGTAGTATCCAATGGATTGGTTAAAACTATCCTAATGAACTCATCATTTCAAAACTTACTTCCAAAAGAAAATTTATTAAGCTAATATAAATTTTTTTCTTGAAGAATTAATTTTCAACGATTAAATAATATTTTTAAATAAAAATTTTGAAACAGATAATTTATAATCTTCAGTTGACATGTCATCAAAATTTTTTTTAGAATGATAACAAATTAATAGTCAAACTGATCAGATCGACAAAACGAACTAAATGATACTAAGGTTGGTCTAATTCGAGTCAAATCAAGCCCATATCAAGTTATTAAATTATTTTTAAAAATTTTTAGCGTGTAATTGGAATATCAATTAAATTCTAAATCTGACATGCTTATAATCAAATCGAGTGTCTCAAAAAGAAGAATTCAACGAGCCGAAGTTCATTCAATTCTGGCATTATAAAGATGCTTAAATATCCACATAACATTGTCCAATCGAAAGCCTCCAAGGGAAACTGATTAGAGTAGTGCAGATTCCATCCTTATTTCCAACTTATACTCTTTAAATAGAGCCCTACCTCCCTTTTGAGAGGGAAATTAGATCTAGAGCCAGAACAAAACAGGAGCTTGGATAATAAGCAATTAAAGCAAAACGTTGTTCCTGCACCGAAGGTCCGACAAATTCCTCTCGCTCCTGTAGTTTTCAACCACCATCGATTATCACCTTCCAGTCACTATCTACTCTGCTGCCCACCCTCAGCCGTCGACCACTATCTGCCGCCACTTGTTCCTTGTAGCAAATGCTCTTGCAAAGTCACAACGTGCACCGCAGAATCCCAACTTATGTTGTGAAACAGTAAAGCATCTGACAGATCAATACGTTGTCAAGTACACTGTGCAAAGATGAGCCCCAAATACGGTGTAACGTATCTCAAATGTTTACGAGATCACCCGATTTTCTTATTAATAAATTTTTAACTTTTTCAATTGTCAGCATATGACTAAGATAGAAGATGTTAATTAAAAATAATTAAAATAATTAAAATAAATTTAAAATTAGAATGATACTCAAATATTTATGAGGGAATCGCCAAAAATTAAAATATTAGATATCAAAATCATAAAAAAAATAAAATAATTATATATTATATCATTATTATATTTTTAACTTAGAACATATAAAATTAATTTACTATCTATTAAATTATCTTATAATCTTATTTAATTTTAGTTGAGCTGTTGAATTCTCAAACTCTTCTTTTAATTCAACGCTAAACCCAACTTTTAAAATCCTGGGCCCACACGTAATATGAAATAAAGGATATATTACAAAATGTAAAGTCCTAACAAAGGCCCAAATGGATTGGCCAAAAGTATCTAATGATGAACTCGTCATTTCAATACTTCCAAAAGAAAATTTATCAAGCTAATATAATTTTTTTTTCCTAAGAAATTACTTTCAACGATTAACTAATATTTTTAATTAATATTTTTGAAACAAATAAATTATAATTTTTAGTTGACACGCGATCAATAAAATTTTGACATGATATGAATCTAGGTATAATTTTTTGAGTCATACATTTAAATTTTGACTAAAAGTCGTACAAAAATCCATTTTCAGCAAAGTTACAATCAAACCGATCAGTTTAATGAGAACGACCAAATGAAACTAAAGCTGATATAATATGTGTCGAATCGAGCTCAGATCAAGTTATTAAACTATTTCTAAAAAGTTTTAGAGTGTAATTAGAATGTCAAATGAATTTCAAATCTAACATGCTTATAGTCAAATTGAGCGTTTCGACAAGAAGAATTCAATGAGCTCGACATCATTCAATTCTGACATCATAAAAATACTTAAATATCCATAGAGCACTATCCGATCGAGGGAAGCCCCAAGGAATCCGACCAGAGTAGTGTTGACTCCATCCTTATTTGCAATGTATACTCTTTAAATTGTGCCTTACCTCTCTCTTGAGAGGGAAATTAGATCGAGAGCCGTAAGAAAACTGGAGCTTGGTTTATAAGATGCTAAAGTTAAACGTTGTTTCTGCACCGAAGATCCGACGAATTCCTCTCGCTCTTGTAGTCGTCCACCACCGTCGACCACCACCTTCAGGCCACTATCTACTGTCGTTGGCCACCATCAATCGTCGACTACCTTTTTTCGCCACTTGCTTCTTGTAGCAAATACTCTAGCGGAGTCACAATGTGCAACGCAAAATCCCAGTATACATTTGCGGCGCAGTGAAACATCTGAATGAGCAATACGTCGTCAAGTACACTGTGCAACAATGCACCCCAAATACGATGTAACGTATCCCAAATACTATGTAGCGATGCACCTCAAATACAATGCAACTACATACCCCGAATACAATATAATAACACATTTCGATGACGTTGTAACAACACACCCCACCTACAGTGTAACAATGCACCCTATTAATTGTTTATATTTATGACATTTAATAATCTCTTATGATGAACCCATCAGTTGTAAGCGCCTCCCAAGAGAATAATTTATTAAAACCATATGCATCTTATTTTCTTTAAAACTTAATTTTCAATGATTGAGTAAATTTTTTTTTTAATTTATTAATTTGTAGCACGTAATTTATACTTTGTACTTTAATATTTAAAGTTGATATTAGTTGGACATATGATTAAAATTTCTTATTAATATTAGTTGACACTTATTTTTGTCACACTTGAGGTTATATTATTTGTAATATAAATGTAAAGAAAACATTAAATGGAAACAAGTTTGTTTGATGCGTGTTGGAAGGTATGTGACAATATATTCATAATTTAACGTTTTAGCATTGAACAGAAAGCCATCAAATACTCAGGCACTTAAAGAGAGAACTAAGTAGGAGGAGACACAACGATTTTTACGTGAAAACCCCTAATAAGGGGAAAAAAACCATATACCTAGCCCAACTGAAATAACCAACTAGAATAGAGAGTGCATATGTTCACTTTTTTCCTGAATTAGAGAAAATTGGGTTATAAAGATAGTAATTGTAAATGTTTAACATTGGTTCATTGAATATAGTATACTGCAAGGGCCATAGTTGATGAGGAGGTAATAGTCCATCGTGAATGTTGTAGATAGTGTCCATAGTGTCATCTTGTTGTATAGATAGTAGTTGAATCCATGATAGTAATTGGAAGTGTGTACCATAAATAGTTGCTTCAGAAACATCAATTAGCCGCAAAAGCTATAGTAGGAAGCTGTAGGAGTTGTGAGCTATGTAGGCCATACATGGGTCGTACTGGTGAGCTAAAACAACGTGTGTTGGTAGCATGGGGAGGAGATGGAAGCTACATAAGTTGTGCGCCACATAGGCCATATTGGTGAGTTGTGGCAATGTCGGTAGACCTCATGGGCCAAAGTTGGGAGTTGCATGCCCGTTCTCCATGTAGACTGTAGTTGATCATGTAGGCAGTAGTGATGAGTTACGATGATGTCATAGGTCGTAGGGGCTAGAGTCGGGACCTACATGAAAGGAGCTTTAAAGGTCTTTTGGGTTTTTTGTAAATGGTTTGCATTGCACTGAGGTTTCGTAGTGCATTTGTTAACTTCACAAGGATTTCGCTGCAAGGAGCGGGTTGTGACAAATGATGGTTGAAAATGGTTACTGATGTGCCCTTAGTGTGTGCGATTTTTCTGCACGTTTTGTGTCAATTTAAATCCCTGGTAACAATGCCAAAAACTTGACTCGTTCCAAAATTATGTAGTAATTTAGCTTCCAAAAATATGGTAAAAAAATTTACCCAATTTATATTAAGCAGTTAGTGTGTAAAATTGAAATGTTATAAAATATATAAAATAGTTCACACACTAGTGGTTCTACGCAAGTACACGTATCGCTTCAAGTAATACAAAACTTCCTTCAAAACCCCAGTATCGATCCCATAGAGAAGCAATGTAAGAAATCCCTTAGGCTAGTTCTAGTCTACTACTATCAGTCTTTAGTTTGGAAGGTTGATTTAAGTGATTTTTCTAACAAGTACTCATAAAGGTAAGTCTTAAGTTTAAAATAACAAACAACTACTCCTAAATGAAACTATTAATTTTAAAGATAACCCTTTCTGGATGAATTGGTTTGGAGAAATTTGAGATGTTAAAAATTACTATTCTTATGTAGTGAATTGAATAATATGTAGAAATGAGATACATTAAATATTGTATGTGCCAAATAAGAGCAATCTTATTCTTTACCCTCTGAGAGTGCATAAAGAAAGTTGATTATCCAGAGTTTGGTCCTTAAATCCATGGTTAGGTCGAGAGGATACTGGCACCCACTCCAGAGCTCCCACTTCTCCCTCCTTTGAGGGCTAACAATCTCGCATTAGTTTCAAAGCAACTGGACTAAATTGGGGATTTTAGTTTATCACTCTAAAATCTCCATTTCTACGCCCATCAGAATATATTTCTATATTTATTTGCACTCAAGCTCATGGACTACATTCTCATCCATGAAATTGAATGTGATTCTTACTTTATTTTAGAAATCATAATCTTTTCGGATCTTATGTTTCTTAACAAATTTTAACATTACATAGGCCTAAATTGCAATGTAAATGAAGTTCAAGTAAAAATCATCACATTTATAATTAAATCACATACTAACATGCATCCCAAAATCCAACACATGAATCCTACTCATTGCAAAAGAAAAGTAAAATGAAAATAATGACATAATCTTCTCATGCCATTATTTCTAAACAAGAATAAAGAGTAAGAAAAACTACTCACAAAGCATGAAGAAAACACAGAGAAAAACTTCATTACATCACAACAAATCTACTGGATAAGTGTTTACAAAATCGATAATGAATAACACAATACTTAGCTTTTTACTTTGAAAGAATGATGAATATCTCTTCCATAAAGTTTTCAATTGATCTATGCAAAGCTAGTACAATTCCTTACAAATTCTCTCAAAATTTCCTCTCTAATCTCTCCAGAAAATGTAGAAATCTATATTTCTACTCCTATTTTAAGATCTCTAAGCATTCCTCTCATTTTTCCTAACATACCCACCCACACAGACACACACCCATACCTCACACAAGACCTCCTAGACTCCTCTTTTAATTGGGGTGCTAGCCATCTCTTTAAAAAATTCAAAATTCTCTCATTTTTTCCCAAGAGGCACACCTGTTCACATCAAGAGACAAATCGCTTCATCCAAGAGACATATCTCTTCATTCAAGAGCCTTTCCAAAGCGTCTAGATGCATTGAACCACTTCATAGGGCATTTGAATTACTTAGGGCCTTCTAGAACCTCTCAAAAATAGTCAATAACCTCCAAAATCCATCTTAATTCGTCTTTGGAATCTCTGGTGCCAGTTTATTGGAGTTCCGCGTTCTTCTTTGATTTTGGAACCTCTTGTGTTGCTTCTATGTAAAATAGCGTCTCATATGTCAGGATGCTGAAAAACTGCATTTTGACTCCACATTTCTTTCTTTTTGTTCATCTTTGCTCCAAATGCCTAAAATCAATATACCTACAATAAAACATGAAAATGTCTTTCTTTAAAGTACAACATCACCAAATTTAAGCATAAAATGTATACATAAAATTGCACATTTTTTTGGTGTATCAGTTACTGGTGGAGGCCAGAGTGGGTCGGAGGCGACGACGACCAGAGTTGGCTCGAGGCTATGTGATATAAAGTTGGTCAATGACGATAGTGGTTATCAGAGTTGGCCAGAGGTGACGGTGGCTGGGGTCGCTGCGATGACAACCAAAGTTGCGAGTGGCGTTGGTTGACAGCTGCAGGAGTGAGAGGCCAACGGTGATTGGCGGTTGCAAGTGGAAGAAGATGACAGTGGAAGACGGTGGTCTGAGGCCAAAGACGACAACGTCTGGAGTGGGCTAGGTATGCAGTGCAGGATGCTGGGTTGCTGGTCTCTCTTCTACATGCTCCGATTTTTTCTATTGCCAAGTGTCTAGTACTGCCCCGCTCCCAAGGTATTGGGCTCTATTTATAAAGTTCAAATTGAAAATAAGGAAGAAATTAAAATCAATCTTGATTAGACCGTCTGGAGAGATCCCCTTGATCCGACAGTATTTGATAGACATTTGAAGGCCTTAATGGTGTTAGAATTATACGATCTTAGGCTCATTCGATTCATCTTGCTGAGCATTTGATTTGATTATAAGCATGTCATTTTTAGAATCTGTTTAACATTCCAATTATGTTTGAAAAGCTTATAAAAGTGTTTAAATTACTTGAGTTAGGCTTGATTCATCTTGAATTGGATTGATTTTTATATACTAAGTTTGACTTTAAGTTTGATGAAATTTCTTGACATATATAAGCTGGTTATTATGATTGAAAGCTCGCTCTTTCATATTGTTGACATATGTTTAAATCTTATTTTAGTTATTAATTATTAACATTTAAAGCTAATCAACTATCTATTTAAAATGATGATTTTTATGTTTATCAATTTATTTTTACTTACTCATAAAATGTTTAAATTTTAGTATTTACATATATAATACTTCATTCGTTGGTATCACTTTAAAAAGACTAATTGTATTGATTTTTTTAAGAAAAAAATATATTTTTATGCAGCGCATGTTAATATGATTGTAATATTAAAGTGTTATTTAAATAAATAATAGAAATTTAATTGTCAGATGTTAAAATACATAAGAATCGTATGGTGTGTGGTTTTTAGTCAATCACTAGTTTCCTGCCTTTTGGTTATTACTATTCTTATTAAAATTTCGGTGATTCATTCAACCAGGGTTGTAGGTGTTAAAATATAAGTTATTGAACTGATCTTCTATGACGTTCAAGGCTTCCAAAGAATTAGTACAAAAATTTCCTATTATTTTGTAGGCTATTCCATTGCTAAGTAGTGATTCTTAAATTAGATTAAGGCCTAGGCTATCTAATTTCCTAGAAATAACAATCACTTGTGAGGTAAGGATTGCTAAGACATATATGTCATGAACATTAGCTACCATCCTAGGGTTTATACTCTCTAAAGGCCATTGAAAATTTTTCATAGCCATCTCCTTGATCAATGAATAAACTTTCTCAAATGGCTTTGATATAAGTGACCCCTAGTTGCAACATACATTATTGACATTAATGTCAGCTGATTGTAAAAATTTTGAATGACAAGGAAATTAGGTAAAACATTGTGTGGTCACTTCCTAAACATCTCTTTAAATCTCTCCCAAGCTTCATAATTGATTCACTATTCAATGAGATAAATGAGTTGATATCATTCCTAAATTTTTCTATTTGAGATGGTGAAATATATTTTGCTAGAAATTTTAATTATGAGTTGTCATAGATCTTGGGGCTAAGGAATTCAACCAAACCTTAACTTTTTCCATAATAGAGAATGGAAGCAACCTAAGTCTAATAACTTCGTTTGATACACCGTTATATCTAAAGGTTGCTCATAAACTTAAGAAACTAGCTATATGAAGATTTAAGGTATTCTACAGATTAGTCTCAAAATTGATTATTTCAGACTATGTGAATGATAGTAGGTTTGAGTTCAAACATGTTGGTCTAAATGGTATGGTTATTGATACTCTTATGTTTTTCATGTATCGTGAGGCTGACAAACTCCTTAAGGGATCTAAAGTGTTCTTCCTTGGGTGGGTTTGCCATCCCTCATAATTACTTTTTTACTTCTTTAAGTTCTTTTGATTTTTTAATGTTTTTTTCAAGTTTAGGGTTGTACAATACTAGTTTTGAAGTTCTAGTCCTACTCATACACCGCTAAAAAAATCATTTTAAATGACCATAAGTTAACAAATATACACAATTCAAAACAAACAAACTACTCAGAAAAAGAAAACTAAGCAAATAAACATGCTAAAATTAAAAAGATAACAAATCACTAAATTTTCATATTCCTTGAAATGCAGTAAAGCAAGTACACTAAATTCACACTAGTGCAATACAAGGTATTTTTAGATTTTCTAGCACAGAAAAAGGTACAACGCGGCAATTTTCAAATCTAAGTCCTAACAATTCAACTATAACTTTCATAAAATTGGAAATTAAATGTCATTCCTTGACAAATTCATGAAAAAACTTGAGACAACTGAAATGCTATGACACTGACAACACATGTTAGTATGCATGTTGACCAAGAAATATTCACAACTAATTCCATGTATCAATCCAATGAGAAACGAGTGAACTAAGTGATTTGAAAGTTTTAATTGTATGTTTTTTTTGTGCAAAAAAAGTAAATCTTATAACTAGTTTGGAGATTGAAAAAGTAAATGAAAGCCTCCCTTGAATTGGTCCTATGCAAATCAGATCCATCCAAGTGATTATAGTCAAATTTATAATTAGAAATAATAGTTTTTCATAGCCCCTCTAAGTGTTCGTAAATTATGTGCTTTTATGTTATAGTTAGTCCTTCAACAAAAAAAAGAAGAAAAAAAAACCACAGTGTTTGCGAACTTTCTTACGCGGTTGCACCATCCTAATAATATTATTTTTATTAGCTTAAAGTGCTTAGGTTAACATAATTATTTGACTAGATTACTCCTTTAATAATATCATGAACCATTTTAACTTTTTAAGTGATCAGTTTTAGAGTAAATTAAATTCAAAAGGTTATACTATCAATCCTACGATTTAAATTATACTTTCTTATAATAAATATAATTCTAATTTGCATGAAATCTAGTTCAGCGGAGAAAGAAATTTAATTCATATGCATAACAAAATGAATAATATATAAATTTCATTGAAAATTGAAAATAAACAAACTTTAGAAAGATCTCACAGATGCTCTTCCTCAAATTACAAAAATTTACAACACAACCTTTGATTTTTACCCCTTTAATTACAACAATTACAAACTTGTTCTCTCGTGGGATAACTCTCACAAACTTTCACCCTATTCTGAGTATCCCTTCAGCTAAAAGTGATTGATGGATGCAATAGTTCTCTCCAAACTCTCTCTGATTTATTTTCATCACATGGTGTCTCTCCAAGTCAAGCGCTTCAAAGAAAAATGACGGAGGAAAAGAGTCCTTCTAATTTCAAGTTTCCTTCTTCATAAGCATGAATCACCATGCAGTTAAAGAGATGTCATAACTTCCAAAGCCAATTCACAAGCATTGGATTTCCTCCATGAAGTGTTGGGAGTCTTGCTATCTATGTGTTTGTATCACTCTTGGATTTAGTAGGTGGCATCTTGGAGTCATTAATTTCAACGGTTATGTACCTCTGTGTGGTGCCTTAGTGCCACAAAAAGTGGCGCTAGGTGCCAACCTTTCTATATGATGCATGGGAGGCATTCTTAAGTGACACCTTGGCGCCACTGTTATGGGGCCTTGGTACAACTGTTTTGGTGCCTTGGGACCACTATTTTGGTAAGAATATGGCTTGGAATGGGAGCTGCATAGGCATCATTTTGGTGGTGCCAAGGTGCCAGCATGTTAAGTTTCAAATTTAGTTTTTTTGCTTGTTTCAAGACCAATAACATTTAATTAACATAAAAAATGTTTGGAGAAACATAAGTATGATACAAATAGCAAAAGAAAAATAAGGATATATAGTTAAACATGTCATGCATTTGAGAGACATCAAATATCAATTTTTTTATAGAATTTTTTATGTTTAAGAGGCTTCATGACATGTCATTTTGTGTTCCATAAGATTCTTCGATTTGAATCCTCAAGGTAACATCTCTTAGATACTACATAAATTATTTGAAATTTTTTTTATGTATATGTGAGTTATATGTATTTTTCTTTGCTTTATTAACATGTTCTCTAGAGTTCTTACCTTTAGTGATTTTGTGAACAAGTTGTTGATTGAGAGTAATGTACAAAATGTGAATCCAACCTACCCTAACAATTTCATGCAGATTACTTTCCCTTGAAGTTTAGTCGACACCATGACTCTAGTGAATAAGAGAGAGAATATTGTGGTGTTATTTGGGCACTCCATGAGGGCCCCTATAAAAGATGAGAGACCCTACAAGACATACAATGCAAATGAGTTATGGTTGTTTAAGCAAAACTTCAAAATTGTTATAAAGTTTCCATTTGGATAATAGATGAATAACTTGTTATTGATACTATAAATGGTGCTCATTTTAATGGCGTAAAACATCTATTTGATGATATGAGATATGAAGGGGTTCTTTATGAAGTATAATGATCTATAGTTAAATTTAAAATTCTTTTTTTTCTTTTGAGTGAAGAGTAAAGTGTGTTTCTTCACGATCAAAGGTGATTCAATTTTGAATGTCATCTAGATGTCTTCCTCCAACAAGGAATAACAAAAATATTTATTTTTAAAGCAATGAAGAAGAGTTGCAAGGTTCCATTCATGTTAGACTTCTCTATAGCTGATATCATCTTTGAATTGAAGGCATTATTTGAGGAAATGAAGAGATTAATGATGGGTGGTGTTGAGGACATAAGCTTGTGCTTACGTTAAAAGACATCTAAAACTCTAAACTAACCATTGAGAGAGTTAAGAAACCCAAGATGAGACTCAATTGCGAAAATACGAAAGAACTCAAGCATCGAGGAAGTCAAAACTAGGGAAATTATAACTATAATAAATGGACATGTTGTAGAAACTCATAAGTTCTCCTATAATGGTTCATCAAATCTTCCATATAAAAGCCCATTATATCTACTATCATTGTATGAGAGGGCTATTGCAACAACACCTATATTGAAGAGAGAAAGATAGGCTGTTAAGGGAAAAGGATGATGATGACCAACATAAATTGATATATAAAATAGTTATAACTTAAATTTGGCCATACTTTTTTATTAATGATGCATGATGTGATAATTAAATACTAATTAAGATAGTTATTTTAAAACAAATTTATATTAAAATAATGATGTACATGATGTAATATATGAATTTAAAATATGTTTGAAGTCAAATTAAAAATAGTGCTACTTACCACTTACCCGTAGGTCAATTGGCTGAGAGTTTTGTCTGCATCTATAATGTCTATAATTTGAAGATTTACATCATTATGAACCAAAAAGAATGCCATTTGTAGGCATATAATTAAATCATTTAAATAATGAATTGCTCTGGAATTAGAGAGTTATAAATCACTAGGAGTTTGTTTTGAATATACATCATTATGAACAAAAAAGAATGCCATTTGTAGTCATATAATAATATGGGAGCATTTGAATTTTGTTAATAAAGGTGCTTTCTAATGGAAACAAAATCACTCGGAGTTTATTTTAGTGGCATATAAACATTTCTCGTAATGATCTCATTAATTTTTTTTGGGTTTGGTGAACTTTGAGCATTGGGCATTTCGATACGAAAAGAAATGTCCGACCATCATGTCATCATCTCATACATCAGATCTCAATATTTGAGTCTGTGATGTCAAAGGGAAATGTTTATTAAACTATCATCAAATATATCTTAATTTTTAAAGAATCGACTGCCATTAATTAAATAACTATTTTTTAAAAAAATTATGTATTTAAAACAATAATAGTCATTTCAATATAAATTTATATAATTTAAATTTTAATGAAATGTTTTAATAATATTTTTTAGAGCATTTATATTATACTGCCCATTTCCTTTTATTTATGCATCTAATACCTTAAATTTACTTTTTACAATTATAAAACTCACATTATTCATATAACATAAAAAATATCACCATTAATTTAGCATTTAAAATGCTAAATCACATATCCATGCATAGTCGTAGGGCTGTAATTGAGCCAAGCTGAGCCAAGTATATAATTGTTAGGTCATGGCTTGGTATAATTATAAGTTGTTCATGTACGACTTGAGCTGGTGTCTAAATTTTTAAATGTTTGAACTCTATTTGCTTATGACAAGTGAACAAGTATTTAAAGGAGCTAAAAAATAGGCTAAAAATTCAAATGAGAATTTAGATTTTCATATAAAAATTTAATAAATAATTTTGTCATTCTAATCTCAGCTACTTTGCCGATTATGAACTCTAAAATGTTTAAACTTTACAAATTAACTACATAATTTTTATTGATAAGACTACACTAATTTAAATTTTATAAATGGAAGAATAAAATTGATTCTAAAATATATAAAGATGATCATTTACTTAATCATATTAATTTGCAATAAGACAATCCACATTAATGTTGTTGGTAATTAGAGTGTGATGGTCGTAAAAATGACTCATTACATCCAAGGTTGAGAAAACTCCACATGGAAAATCATTTAGAACACTTTTTTTAGCAGTAAATTTCTCATTCTAATTTACTATTCACTTATTAATAAATTAAACTAAAAATATTATTGATATAATAATATATTACTATTAGATCAATTAGTAAATAAATTTTAATTAATTAAATTTTATTTAAATGATAAATCATGTATATAATACAAGTTATTATCGAGTATTTATTAAATTATTTGTTGAACAACAAGCGAGTTTATTTGTGAACATAAACGAATTGGTTTGACTATATTCATGTTCAGTTCGTTTAGGCTTCGAAATTTTAAAAATTGTCCAAATCCATTTATTTACTAATTTGAACGAATATAATCGGGCCTTAATCAAGCCAGTTCATCGTGTGCATTGGTTTATTTACAGCCCTAAGTTGTGGTATGTATGTAAAAACTAATGTTTAGGTGTTAGATATGTAACTACACAGGGCTTGAGTGGTATGTATGTAAATCTTTCATAATGTTTTGGTTAGGTGGGCAGCTTCAATTTTTAGTGAAAATTTTCAGTCTTGACTTCGAACGTTATGGCTTAACTTCCGGAGTAGAATGAATTTATGTCACGCGTAATGGCGGTCCAACACTAATAATTACTTAAAAAAACCGAAAAGTTAATGCTCGACCCCTCCGTTCGACTAACGCGCTTCTGAAGTATCCCGCCTTTTAATCTATTAGGCTTCCACGAATCTGGGACATTCCGCCTTTTGGTCTATACCGCCGTATCCCCAACTCAAATTCTCGTTGAACCATCGTGGTAGCCTGTAAGTACTCTCGTGATATTCCCCGCCGTACATAGAATTTATCCCGTCTTTCTACTATGATTGTACAACAAATAAACCCCCATAGTACTCCCACAGTAGCCCTCGCAGTACTCCCCGATTACTCCAGCGGTAGCCCTCGGATTACCCTCGTAATAAAGTCCCGCGGGACCCCTACAGTACCCTGAACGTACTCTCCTAATTTTTCTCGCAGTACTCAACCTTAATCCTGCAGTACTCCGAGAGTACTTTTGATAAACTCCCATAGTACTCTGCAACAACACTCGCATAAACTCCCGTAGTACTCCAAATAAACTCCCATTACTCCCGCAGTACCATGAATGTATTCTTGAAATATTTCCCGCTATACTCTCACAGCATTCGTCGCCGTACCCACGTAGTAAACTCCCGCAAACCCCTGAAGTACTATCGAAATATTTTCCGTATTACTAAGAGTTAATCCCACAGTACTCTAGAAGTACTCTTGATAAAATGTCGCAATACACCCGCTGTAGCACCCACATAAACTCCCGCAGTACTCTTGAAGTAGCCCCCGATAGTAATCTCGTTAACCTTGCAGTACTTGCGCAAAAACGTGGTTTTTTTTTTGTTATGTCTATCTTATTTTAATGTCATTCGAAGTTTATCATTCCACGTTTTTTTTATTTTTCATTGCTCTCGAGACTACCTTGGAAACAACGCCGATGTACATACAACCTCAGAAATATTCCTTGGTCATTCACTATCTTTCCAAACAAGACATTTTTGTGATTTATCTCTGAGTTATTTCCGGATTATCTTTGGGCTATTATAATATATTTGGATGGTTATTAAAGAGAAATTATTGTTTATGCTCATATTTATCATAAATTCAATCAGTAAAGCATTCATACTTACAAGTGGTTGCAGATTAAATAAATTCACCGTCAAATAACACAAATCATACAGTATTACACAAATGGACGAAACCATAGCTTCGGCATTAACCTTCCAACATTAGAACACCGACGAAGCCCTAGCAGATTGACGATAGGAGCTCTTTAAATCTGTCTCGCGGTAACCAAAAAAGTTCTTGACAATCGTATTTCAATAGACGAGCTACTTCATAAGTCGGATTAGTCAAACGGGCGAGTCTAGCATTAACTTTTAAGTTTTTTTTTAATTACTTAAAGTGTGGGACCCGCCATTATGCGTGGCGAAAATTCATTCGTTCGAAGTCCGGACCGATAACTTTCGCAAATTTTTAAGAGATCACCCGATTTTATTATTAATGAATTTTTAACCTTTTGACATTTGATCATATGACTAAAATAAAAGATGTAGATTAAAAATAATAAAAATATATTTGAATTTAGAATCATATTCAAATATTTACGAACACAGTGCCCCAAATAAAAACATTATATATCAAATTCATAGAAATATTGTATTATTAAATACGAACATATCAAAATAATTTATCATTTCTTATATTACCATACAATCTTATTTAATTTTAGTTGAATAGTTAAATTCTCAACGCCTTGTTATAATTCCACGTCAAGCCAAACTTGTAAAATCTTGGGCCCAAAATTAATATAGCAGGGGATCGTTTTAAAAGATGCCAGCCCAAGTCACTACGGTCCAATTGAATGGATCATTTATATTTGATGGCATTTACAAATCTCTGATGCGCATCATTTGAAAGCATACTTTCAAGGAGATAGGGAGTTTTTTTTTTCTGAATTATTGTACTACATTCTTTACCTAATACAACAATCTCAAAATCTTCAAATTTTCTCTTTTTGTTTAAAATTTCTTTCATAAATTTTGCATAATTTGGCATCTGTTCCAAGGCTTTAGTAAAAGGAATATTAATTGTAAGTTTTTTAAATATCTCGAAAAATCTTGAAAATTGTTGATCCAATTTTTTCTAAGTCTATGAGGAAATGGTGGTGGTGATCTTTCTAAATTAATATTAGTTGGGTTTTCTACCTCATTAGCAACAGTTTCTTCGTGTTTTTTTAGTTTCTATATTCTTCTACTCTACTCCAATCTCTTTTTGAATTCCAATATTTAATTCCCTTCCACTTTTGAGTTGGGTAGCTTTAACTTGCTTCTGCTCTTGGCTCTTATCTTTATGATTTATTTCAACATTACTTGGAAGTGTTCCTTAAGGCATATTGCTAAGTGCATTAGCAATTTGTCTCAGTTAATTCTCAATATTTATTAGTTCAACACTTTGACTTTGTAATTGATTTCCTATTTGTAACAACACTTCTTCTATAGACAACTTATTCTCCTTATGTTGTTGGTTCTTTGTAAATCCATGAGGATAAGAAGGTTTATAGCTAATACTACCTTGGTTTTTCTAGTTTCCTAATGAGTTTGCCTGATTGTTCCCCCAATGTTAATTTACACCACCATAATTATTATTCTAGTTAAAGATAGGGTGGTTTTTCCAACCTGGGTTGTAATAGTTAGAATATGGATTATTTGATCTATTGTTAATTGTGTTTAAAGTCTCTAATGAAGATTGAGAATCAATCATCTGGCCTACTGAATTTTCTTCTATCATATGGGGTGTTTGAAAAAAAAAACATTATAAATTGCATCATTATCAATTTAAGATGTCAATATAGAAATTACATCATTATCATGAGCACTTACTACTTTCTTATGATTTAACATTTCAGAGGGCCAATGAAAATTGTTCGTAGTCATCTCTTCAATTAATGCATAATCTTCATCAAATGGTTTTAACATTAATGAACCTCCAAGTGCAGCATCAATAATAGATCTAAGGGATTCTGCTAACCCATAATAAAATATTTGAATAATTAATCCGACTTGATAAGAGATGATGCTGACACTTTTTAAAGAGTTCTTTAAATCGTTCCCCAGCTTCATATATTGACTCGCCTTCATACTGAGTAAAAGAGGTAATTTTATTTTTAAGCTTAGCAGTTTAGCCAAGATTTTTTGTACTAACTCTCCCCAAGTTCTAATATATCCAGATACTAATAAATTTAACCACATCTTAGCTTTATCCCATAAGAAAAAAAGGAAAAATTCTAATTCTAAAAGCGTTGTTTGACACATCATCATATTTAAATATATCACACAATTTTAGCAAATTTGCTAGGTATAAGTTTGGATTCACAGATGATGTTCCCCCAAACTAATTGTTTTGTATAATTTGTATAATAACAAGTTTAAGTTCAAATGAGTTAGCCGCTACTGTAGGGGTTTGTATGCTTAAGCAAATTTCATTTACTATAGGGTTTGCATATTCCCTTAAAGGTCTTTGTAAATTATGATGTTCATTTTTAGCAGTTTGGTTATTAAAGTCCATTTCTTAAGAATTATGATGTTATTTTTGTTTTCGAATTTTTCTGATGATTCGTTTTAACTCAGAATCGTAGGAGACACTAAACCTTCAAATCCCACACTGCACATGCAAAATTAAAAGTTCAGAAAATAAAAACAAAACACTAAAAATGAAATTATGTTTTTTTTAAAAAAAAAAATTCAGTTTTTTTTTTTAAAAAATTTCAATTTTTTTTTAGAATTTTTATTTTTTCAAAATATTTTATGTATTTTATATTTTTTGAAAATAATCAAACAATATTATTCTTTTAAAATAAATCTACAATCAAATAAAAATTTCTAAGTTAAAAAATTTTGTTATTAACGGTGCCAACAACTTAACCCGACCCACAATTACGCAATTATTTTAAGTTCTAAATGATGACTGTAAACTTGACCCAATTTAGATTTAGTGATTAGTATGCCAAATAAATATGTGATGAAATTGTTTAATGACTTACACACTATGGGTACTATGCAAGTATATTTATCGTTTCAAGTAATATATCATTTTTTTTAAAACTCCAGTATCAAACCCACGAGGAATACGAGAATTACTATGCTAGCTTAGAAATATTTCTACTTAAACTGTAAACTAATTTGCAAGAGAATAATATTGAACTGTTTGTAAAAGTGTGTAACTAAAGCTGCTACTTGTAAATTAAAACTAAAAGTAAATGCAAAGTTTCTAAATTAAAGATGTGCAAAGAAGTTTGATTATAATAAAAAGTCTTTCCCATTACAAAGAAATTGTAATCAGTGTAGGAATCAAATTCTTAAAGATGAAAATGAGATATTGTGACAAATATGAACATATATATTATTTACCCTTTCTCAAGTGCATAAAGAACATTGACTAGTTTTAAGTTAAGTTCCTGATTGTATGGTAGTGCTGAGTAGATTCTAGCCTCTCCTTTTCATATTACCCACTATGTCCTCTCTGTAGGACCTACCGGGGACTCAGGTTCTCAATTATGACTAAATTAGTAAATGTTCTAGTCGTCACTCTAGAATCATCAATTCTATGTCCATCAAAACTTATCTCCCTATCTATTTGCACTCTCCCTCGGACGTGACATCCCCTCCAACCAAGGTTTAATGTAGTACTCATTAGTTCGTGTCGGGTCATTATGTTTCACAACGGATTTCAACATAAAAAATGACCATTTTGCAAACTAAATGAAAAACCGTTGAAAATAACATCATAAATTGTTGGAATAAAAGAAACCTTCAAAACTTTCTAATTCCACACATGATACTTCTTATTGCTTGGAGAAAGAAAAGAAAACAACTCAAAAAATATAGGGATAACAAAATAAAATATTATATATATAAAAACCAAGTTGATAAGACAAATCTTAAACATAAGTAAAAATACTTATCTCAAACTCTTCCCCAAGCAATCCTCTGAAGTTTCCTGACTGAACTTGACTCCACAAGACTCTACAAACACTCACAATCACCAAACTCACACTATGATGGCCACCCACCCCTAATGACAGTCTAACCTACCAAAAAAAAAACTTATTTCTCCATTTTTCCTCTGCCGTACGTGTAGAAATGTCTTATATATAGAGAGATTTGAAAATAACGAAGAGTCACTTAAGACATATTTTGAAATTCGTCCAAATTCAATGTACCTTGGCCTAACCGTTTATGACACTTAGGCGCCCAACCATCGCGCCTAGGCGCCAGCTATCCAGACTCCCTAGTGCCTAGGCGCCAAGTCATTTTTTTGTCCTTCGGCTTCATTTGACCCATTTTTGCTCTATTTTTGCTTTTTTGCTCTTAAAATTTATTTATTATACCTGAAATCAAAAACATACAAAATACCTTTTATTAAATTGCAATATTCTTAAAAATGAGCATGACATGCACTTATAAAAATAAGTAATTTTGAGGCGTGCCACTAAGCTTCATCTGAGAGGCCGCTTAGTTACCACTTCCACCATAACTGACACCATTACTACAAGGCACAAGTCAGTCGAATATCTCTTGGGGACAAGAGCACCGTCTATAACTGTATATGAAAATCCTTCCAATGTGGGTAGTGACAAGAGATCATTTACTGAAATATCTAGTTTGCACGCCAGGTGACACCCTTCGCCCCACTTTACTGAGGTTGATAACAAGAGACCCATTCTCCAAGCATCAGTACCAAAGGAAAAGAGGCGGAGGCCTAGGGTCGTTGGGCCGATACTGCCGGAAGACTCGGAAAACCATCATCCCAAAGTGGATTTTAAATCTGAAACACCGATTGTCAAAGTCACACCAAAGCCTGACACTGGGAAGAATATCCGCAAATATCCTTCGATTGATCTTAAGAATGTTAAAGGAATATCAATCGAGGCCATGTTAGAGAAGCTCAGAGCTGATCTTACAGAATTTTCAAGAGAACAACAAAGAGATGTCAATGATGAAGATTATGAATTATCAGATTACATGGATGAGGAGTTTGCATAAATCATCATAGTGGAGACTAGGGCCTCATCATCTCTGCGCGATGCTTTCGCCAAGGAGAACATTTTTGATGAATTACCAAAGGTCATCTAACAAAGGGATGAACAAATTAGCTGGGTGGAGAAGAAGTTGAAGGAGATGATGATCGTCATGGCCACATTACAAAGTCAGCTTCAATCGCCAAATATAGATTCTTCAGAAGTAAATCAGATTGAAATTGTTCACATTATAGATGAAAAGAAAGAGTTCACTTTTGCCAGTAAAGAAAAAGAACTAAAGATGAATTCAGTTCAAAGCATGTTACTGGAAAAAGACATTAAGCATATGGTTGAACAACAAGTGAAGGAAGCCACGACACAGTCAAAAGGAGGAGCATTAAGTCTAAAGCGTAGACCTTACCTAGAGGAATTTGATGTCATACAATATCCTAAAGGCTTAGTATCACTTTAGTTCATAACCTTTGACAAAACCGGTAATCCTCGACAGCATGTTGCACAATTTCGGGCAAATTGTTGCAACGCGGGGGAGGAGCGGTAACAAAGCGTTATTGTTTTGCTAGTTTGTGAGTAGCCTCTCAAGAGTTGCCTTTGATTGATACATAGAGTTATCTAAAAACTTTGTGAAGACATTCACCAAGATGGAAAACTTGTTAGTCAAAAAACTCGTTGGAGCTCAACACCACATCATCGTAGGTGATCTTGTGGTAGAGTGACATAAGACAACAAAGATTTTGGTGGAGTATGTTCTTCGTTGGAGAAATCTTAGCATAAAGTGTGAGTCGTAGTTATAGGTGCAACATCCAATTAAAATTTTACTCAAGAGCAACCACGGTCTAGTAGCTTTCATGCTCAAATGATTCACGATCAAAACCTTTGAGAAGCTACTTATTAAGGACACATGTTTGCAAGAGGAGGCCAAACAAAGTTGGGTTCTTATAGAAAGTTAAGAAGCCAAAGCTAATGAAGACATTTGAGAAGAATTCTGGTATGGTAGCGATAGTGGAGAAAGACAAACAACCAATACAGATACAACTCAAACAACCTTAGTTGGGTTATCATAGTCCTCAATAACAAGGACAACAATCATCCCAATAGAGACGCTATTGTATAAACAGGATATCATCTTTGATAATGGAACAATTGTAACTTGATAAAGAAGCCAAAATTAAGAATACCAGAGCCAATGAAGCCAGAATAAGTTGACAAGAGAGATCATCCCCAACATTGCCCATATCATAGATTGATCGGGCACACTATACAAGATTGTTTCATCTTCAAGGACTGGCTTGAGAGTAAATTCAAGAATGAGAGCACAACGATCCTGAAAGAGTATTTGAGAGAACCTGAGAAAGGTTCTTTCAATATAATTTTGGTTGATCCAATTATTTCAATTGATCCCTATGTGACCAATGATGGATGGAGTACAATTTGGATCAGATCTTCCAAGAAGATATTTGATCAAATTCAGACCACTTCAATACAAACCTCTCTTCAAAGCCTTGAGTCTGTAAGGCCCATGTTATTGATTACGCTAGAAAAAGCCACAAAAACAAGAGACAAAGAAGGATATTGTAGAAGAAGTGAAGATTAATGATGCGAAGAGTAGGCTGGGGGCTGCTTATTCTCGATTGGTTGTTTCAGATTTGGGGGAGAAATACCTCAAATCACTGACTCTGTATGATTATCTTTATGTCCCTCAGGGAGCTTATAATNTAGTACTAAATCATGAACCATTTTAACTTTTTAAGTGATCAGTTTTATGGTAAATTAAATTCAAAAGTTTAAGCTATTAATCCTACGATCTAAATTATACATTCACATAATAAATATAATTCTAATTTGCATGAAATTTAGTTCAGCGGAGAAGGAAATTTAATTCATATGCATAACAAAATGAATAATATATAAATTTCATTGAAAATTGAAAATAAAAAAACTTTAGAAAGATCTCACAGATGCTCTTCCCCAAATTCCAAAACTTACAACACAACCTTTGATTTTCACCCCTTTAAGTACAATAATCACAAAGTTGTTCTCTCGTGGGATAACTCTCACAAACTTTCACCCTCTTCTGAGTATCCCTTCAGCTAAAAGTGATTGATGGATGCAATAGTTCTCCCCAAACTCTCTCTGATTTATTTTCATCACATGGTGTCTCTCCAAGTCAAGCACTTCAAAGAAAAATGATGGAGGAAAAGAGTCCTTCTAATTTCAAATTTCCTTCTTCATAAGCATGAATCACCATGCAGTTAAAGAGATGTCATAACTTCCAAAGCCAATTCACAAGCATTGGATTTCCTCCATGAAGTGTTGGAGTCTTGCTATCTTTGTGTCTGTATCGCTCTTGGATTTCGTAGGTGGCTTCTTGGAGCCATTAATTTCAACATTTATGTACCTCTGTGTGGTGCCTTAGTGCCACAAAAAGTGGCGCTAGGTGCCAACCTTTCTATATGAGGCATGGGAGGCACTCTTAAGTGACGCCTTGGCACCACTATTATGTTGCTTTGATACAATTGTTTTGGTGCCTTGGGGCCACTATTTTGGTAAGAATATGGCTTGGAATGGGAGGTGCATAGGCATCATTTTCGTGGTGCTAAGGTGCCAACAAGTTAAGTTTCAAATTTAGTTTTTTTGCTTGTTTCAAGACCAATAACATTTAATTAACATAAAAAATGTTCAGAGAAACATAAGTATGATACAAATAGCAAAAGAAACATAGAGATATATAGTTAAACATGTCATGCATTTGAGAGACATCAAATATCAATTTTTTTATAGAATTTTTTATGTTTAAGAGGCATCATGACATGCCATTTTGTGTTCCATAAGATTCTTCGATTTGAATCCCCAAGGTAACATTTCTTAGATACTACAAAAATTATCTGAAAATTTTTTTATGTATATGTGAGTTATATGTATTTTTCTTTGCTTTATTAACATGTTCTCTTGAGTTCTTACCTTTAGTGATTTTGTGAACATGTTGTTGATTGAGAGTAATGTACAGAATGTGAATCCAACCTACTCTAGCAATTTCATGCAGATTACTTTCCCTTGAAGCTTAGTCAACACCATCACTCTAGTGAATAAGAGAGAGAAAATTTTGGTGTTATTTGGGTACTCCTTGAGGGCCCCTATAAAAGATGAGAGACCCTACAAGACATACAATGCAAATGAGTTATGGTTGTTTAAGCAAAACTTCAAAATTGTTATAAAGTTTCCATTTGGATAATAGATGAATAACTTGTTACTGATACTATAAATGGTGGCGTAAAACATCTATTTGATGTTATGAGATATGAAGGGGTTCTTTATGAAGTATAATGATCTATAGTTAAATTTAAAATTCTTTTTTTTTTCTTTTGAGTGAGGAGCTTTGATAAAGTGTGTTTCTTCACGATCAAAGGTGATTCAATTTTGAATGTCATCTAGATGTCTTCCTCCAACAAGGAATAACAAAAATATTTATTTTTAAAGCAATGAAGAAGAGTTGCAAGGTTCCATTCATGCTAGACTTCTCTATAGCTAATATCATCTTTGAATTGAAGGCATTATTTGAGGAAATGAAGAGATTAATGATGGGTGGGGTTGAGGACATAAGCTTGATGCTTAAGTTTAAAGGCATCTAAAACTCTAAACTAACTATTGAGAGAGTTAAGAAACCCAGGATGAGACTCAATTGCAAAAATACGAACGACTCAAGCATCGAGGAAGTCAAAACTAGGGAAATTATAACTATAATAATTGGACATGTTGTAGAAACTCATAATTTCTCCTAGAATGGTTCATCAAATCTTCCATATAAAAGGCCCATTATATCTACTATCATTGTATGAGAGGGCTATTGCAACAACACCTCTATTGAAGAGAGAAATAGGCTGTTAAGGGAAAAGGATAATGATGACCAACATAAATTGATATATAAAATAGTTATAACTTAAATTTGGCCATACTTTTTTAAATGATGCATGATGTGATAATAAAATACTAATTAAGATGGTTATTTTAAAATAATGATGTACATGATGTAATATATGAGTTTAAAATATGTTTGAAGTCAAATTAAAAATAGTGCTACTTACTACTTATCCGTAGGTCAATTGGCTGAGAGTTTTGTCTGCATCTTTAAAGTCTATAATTTGAAGATTTACATCATTACGAACCAAAAAGAATGCCATTTGTAGTCATATAATTAAATCATTTAAATAATGAATTGCTCTGGAATTAGAGAGTTATAAATCACTAGGAGTTTATTTTGAATTTACATCATTATGAACCAAAAAGAATGCCATGTGTAGTCATATAATAATATGGGAGCATTTGAATTTTGTTAATAAAGGTGCTTTCTAATGAAAACAAAATCACTCGGAGTTTATTTGTTGAACAACATGTGAGTTTATTCGTGAAGATAAACAAATTAGTTTGACTAGATTCATGTTCAGTTCGTTTAGGCTTCGAAATTTTAAAAATTGGCCAAATCCGTTTATTTACTAATTTAAATGAATATGATCGGGCCTTAATCGAGCGAGTTCATCGCGTGCATTGGTTTATTTACAACCCTAAGTTGTGGTATGTATGTAAAAACTAATGTTTAGGTGTTAGATATGTAACTACACAGGGCTTGAGTGGTATGTATGTAAATCTTTCATAATGTTTTGGTTAGGTGGGCAGCTTCAATTTTTAGTGAAAATTTTCAGTCTTGACTACGAACGTTATGGCTTAACTTCCGGAGTTGAATGAATTTATGCCACGCGTAATGGCGGTCCAACACTAATAATTACTTAAAAAAATCGAAAAGTTAATGCTCGACCCCTCAGTTCGACTAACGCGCTTCTGAAGTATCCCGCCTTTTAATCTATTAGGCTTCCACGAATCTGGGACATTCCGCCTTTTGGTCTACACCGCCGTATCCCCAACTCAAACTCTCGCTGAACCCTCGTGGTTGCCTGTAAGTACTCTCATGATATTCCCCGTCGTACACAGAATTTATCCCGCCTTTCTACTATGATTGTACTCCAAATAAACCCCCATAGTACTCCCACTGTAGCCCTCGCAGTACTCCCCAATTACTCCAGCGGCAGCCCTCCGAGTACCCCCGTAATAAAGTCCCGCGGGACCCTTGCAGTACCCTGAATGTACTCTTCTAATATTTCTCGTATTACTCAACCTTAATCCTGCAGTACTCCGAGAGTACTTTTGATAAACTCCCGTAGTACTCTGCAACAACACTCGCATAAACTCCCGTAGTACTCCAAATAAACTCCCATTACTCCCGCAGTACCATGAATGTATTCTTGAAATATTTCCCACAATACTCCCACAGTATTCGTCGCCGTACCCACGTAGTAAACTCCAGCAAACCGCTGAAGTACTATCGAAATATTTTTTGTATTACTAAGAATTAATCTCGCAGCACTCTAGAGTACTTTTGATAAAATGTCGCAGTACACCCGCTGTAGCACCCGCATAAACTCCCGCAATACTTTTGAAGTTGCCCCCGATAGTAATCCCATTAACCTTGCAGTACTTGCGCAGAAACGTGGCTTTTTTTGGGTTATGTCTATCTTATTTTAATGTCATTCGAAGTTTATCATTCCACCTTTTTTTATTTTTCATTGCTCTCGAGACTACCTTAGAAACAACGTCGATGTACATACTACCTTAGAAATAAGACCAATGTACCCCCATACTCCAGATTATTAATGATTTATTTTTAGCTAATTCCTTGGTCATTCGTCATCTTTCCAAACAAGACATTTTTGTGATTTATCTCTGAGTTATTTCCGGATTATCTCTGGGCTATTATAATATACTCAGATGGTTATTAAAGAGAAATTATTATTTCTGCTCATCTTTATCATAAATTCAATTAGTAAAGCATTCATACTTACAAGTGGCTGCAGATTAAACAAATTCACCATCAAATAACACAAATCATACAGTATTACACGAATTTACGAAACCATAGCTTCGACACTAACCTTCCAATGTTAGAACACCGACGAAACCCTAGCAGATTGACGATGGGAGCTCTTTAAATCTGTCTCGCGGAAGCCAAAAAAGTTCTCGACAAGGGTATTTCAATAGGCGAGCTACTTTAGAAGTAGGATTAGTCAAACGGGCGGGTCGAGCATTAACTTTTATGTTTTTTTTTTAATTACTTAAAATGTGGGACCGTCGTTACACGTGGCGAAAATTCATCCGACTCCAGATGTCACACTGCGTTCAAAGTCCGGATCGGAAATTTTCGCAAATTTGTAAGAGATCACCCGATTTTATTATTAATAAATTTTTAACCTTTTCACATTTGATCATATAACTAAAATAAAAGATGTAGATTAAAAATAATAAAAATATATTTGAATTTAGAATCATATTCAAATATTTACGAACGCAGTGCCCCAACTAAAAACATTATATATCAAATTCATAGAAATATTATATTATTAAATCCGAACATATCAAAATAATTTATTATTTATTATATTACCATACAATCGTATTTAATTTTAGTTGAATAGTTAAATTCTCAACGCCTTGTTATAATTCAACGTTAAACCAAAGTTGCAAAATCTTGGGCCCAAAATTAATATAGCAGGGGATCGTTTTAAAAAGATGCCAGCCCAAATCACTGGGGTCCAATTGAATGGATCGTTTATATTTAATGGCATTTACAAATCTCTGATGCTCATCATTTGAAAGCGTACTTTCAAGAGATAGGGAGTTTTTTTCTCAATTATTGCATTACATTCTTTACCTAATGCAACAATCTCAAAATCTTAAAACTTTCTCTTTTTGTTTAAAATTTATTTCATAAATTTTGCATAACGTGGCATCTGTTTCAAGACTTTAGTAAAAGAAATATTAATTATAAGCTTTTTAAATATCTCGAAAAATCTTAAAAATTGTTGATCCACCTTTTTCTAAGTCTTTGAGGAAATAATGGTGGTGATCTTTCTAAATTGATATTAGTTGGTTTTTCTAACTCCTTAGGAACAGTTTCTTCAGGTTTTTTAGTTTCTTTATTCTTCTACTCAACTCCAATCTCTTTTCGAATTCCAACATTTAATTCCCTTCCACTTTTGAGTTGGATAGCTTTAACTTGCTCTTGCTTTTGGTTCTTATCTTTAGAATTTATTTCAACATTCCTTTGAAGTGTTCCTTAAGGCCTATTGTTAAGCGCATTAGCAATTTGTACGAGTTAATTCTCAATATTTATTATATCAACACTTTGACTTTGTAATTGATTCCCTATTTGTAACAACACTTCTTCTATAGACAGCTTATTCTCCTTAAGTTGTTGGTTATTTGCAAATCCATGAGGATAAGAAGGTTTATAGCTAATATTACCTTGGTTTCTCCAGTTTCCTAATGAGTTTGCCTGATTGTTCCCCTAATGTTAATTTACACCACCAGAATTATTATTCTAGTTGAAGTTAGGGTGGTTTTTCCAACCTGAGTTGTAATAGTTAGAATATGGATTATTTGATCTATTGTTAATTGTGTTTAAAGTCTCTAATGATGGTTGAGGATCAATCATCTGGCCTACTGAATTTTCTTCTATCACATGCGGTGTTTGAAAAAAAATCATTATAAATTGCATCATTATCAATTTAAGATGTCAATATAGAAATTACATCATTAGCATGAACACTGACTACTTTCTTATGATTTAACATTTCAGAGGGCCATTGAAAATTGTTCGTAACCATCTCTTCAATTAATGCATAATCTTCATCAAATGGTTTTGACATTAATGAACCTCCAAGTGCAACATCAATAATAGATCTAAGGGATTCTGCTAACCCATACTAAAATATTTGAATAATTAATCAGACTTGATAAGAGATGATGCTGACACTTTTTAAGGAGTTCTTTAAATCGTTCCCAAGCTTCATATATTGACTCGCCTTCATACTGAGTAAAAGAGGTAATTTTATTTTTAAGCTTAGCAGTTTAGCCAAGATTTTTTGTACTAACTCCCCCCAAGTTCTAATATATCTAGGTGCTAATAAATTTAACCACATCTTATCTTTATCCCATAATAAAAAAGGAAAAATTCTAATTCTAAAAGTGTCGTTTGACACATCATCGTATTTAAATATATCACACAATTTTAACAAACTTGCTAGGTATAGGTTTGGATTCACAGATGATGTTCCCCCAAACTGATTGTTTTGTATCATTTGTATAATAACAGGTTTAAGTTCAAATGAGTTAGCCGCTATTGTGGGGATTTGTATGCTTAAGTAAATTTCATTTACTATAGGGTTTGCATAGTCCCTTAAAGGTCTTTGTAAATTATGATGTTCTTTTTTAGCAGTTTGGTTATTAAAGTTATTTTGTGATGTGTTTGCCATTTCTTGAGAATTATGATGTTATTTTTGTTTTCGAATTTTTCTTATGATTCGTTTTAACTCAGAATCATAGGAGACACTAAACCTTCAAATCCCACATTGCACATGCAAAATTAAAAGTTCAGAAAATAAAAACAAAACACTAAAAATGAAATTATGTTTTATTTTTTAAAAAATTTTCAGTTTTTTTAGAATTTTATTTTTTCAAAATTTTTTATGTGTTTTTATATTTTTAGAAAATAATCAAACAATATTATTCTCCTAAAATAAATCTACAATCAAATAAAAATTTCTAAGTTTAAAAATTTCGTTATTTCCCTGCAACGGTGCCAAAAACTTAACCCGACCCACAATTACACAATTATTTTAAGTTCTAAATGATGACTGTAAACTTGACCTAATTTATATTTAGTGACTAGTGTGCCAAATAAATATGTGATGAAATTGTTTAATGACTTACACACTATGGGTACTACGCAAGTATATTTAAGTTTCAAGTAATATATCATTTTTTTAAAAAAACTCCAGTATCAAACCCACGAGGGATACGAGAATTACTATGCTAGCTTAGAAATATTTCCACTTAAACTGTAAACTAATTTGCAAGAGAATAATATTGAACTGTTTGTAAAAGTGTAACTAAAGCTGTTACTTCTAAATTAAAACTAAAAGTAAATGCAAAGTTTCTAAATTAAAGATGTGCAAAGAAGTTTGATTATAATAAAAAGTCTTTCCCCTTACAAAGAGATTGTAATCAGTGTAGGAATCAAATACTTAAAGATGAAAATGAGATATTGTGACAAATATGAGCATATATTTTATTTACCCTCTCTCAAGTGCATAAAGAACATTGGCTAGTTTTAAGTTAAGTTCCTGATTGTATGGTAGTGCTGAGTAGATTCTAGCTTCTCCTTTTCAGATTACCCACTATGTCCTCTCTATAGGAACTACCGGGGACTCAGGTTCTCAACTATGACTAAATTAGTAAATGTTCTAGTCGTCACTCTAGAATCATCAATTCTATGTCCATCAAAACTTATCTCCCTATCTATTTGCACTCCCCCTCGGACGTGACATCCCCTCCAGCCAATGTTTAATGTAGTACTCATTAGTTCGTGAAATTATAGCCCTCCGGGTCATTATGTTTCACAACAGATTTCAACATAAAAAATGACCATTTTGCAAACTAAATGAAAAACTGTTGAAAATAACATCATAAATTGTTGGAATAAAATAAACCTTCAAAACATTCTAATTCCACACATGAATACTTCTTATTGCTAGGAGAAAGAAAAGAAAACAACTCAAAAAATATAGGGATAACAAAACAAAATATTATATATATATAAACCAAGTTGACAAGATAAATCTTAAACATAAGTAAAAATACTTATCTCAAACTCTTCCCCAAGCAATCCTCTGAAGTTTCCTGACTGAACTTGACTCCACAAGACTCTACAAACACTCACAATCACCAAACTCACACTATGGTGGCCACCCACCCCTAATGACAGTCTAACCTACCAAAAAAAAAACTTATTTCTCCATTTTTCCTCTNGATTCATATAAATGAGCCCGGCTATTAGTTAAAAATTTAAATCAATTTTTTTTTCATGTCGATTTCATGAGATCGGCTCGTAATACTTTTTATATTTATAAAAAAGTTATATTTATAATACTAAGCAAATGAATATGACAAGTTACAAGCAAATTTCCAGCTGCTTTGAGCTGGAATGGAACCAAAAAACTCAATTTAAGCCGGTTAGTTTTAACTTTCAGCTGGATCAAACCAATTCCGAGTCAAAATAGATTCAAATAACTCAATTTGAGTCGGTCCATTTTGATTTCGAGCTGAAACGAGCTCGATTTGATTTTGAGCCAGCTCGGCTCGAAATCGAATATAGCGAGCCATGATCCACTTTTCAGCCTCATTAAATCAATTTTAGGATGTTTAGGGTGTGTGTGTGTGTGTGTGTGTGTGTGTTGGGTTGTGGTCTAAACCCCTTGAACTAGATTCATGTTTACGTTAGCTAGCTTGTTGGTTCAGCACAAGACTACTGGTGTGTGTGTAAACGTGCGTGAGCATGCATGTATGTGTTATCTAAATCTCTTGAATACGGTTCATGTTATATTATGAGCTAGCTTGTTGGTTCATCTCAAAATGTACCGTTGATTCTATCTTTTTAACTAGGTCAAAAACTTAGATAAATAATTTAACCCATCAGCCCGGCCAACGACTTCAATAAACTAATTCAGCTACTCTTTTAAATCAGCCCATCTGAGAAATTATTTCAATAAGTCGAGATAAGTTTGTCATCTTGCCCAGTGACAAAATAGGTTGGCAATATGTAACAATTTTTTTCGCACCCATTCCATAATTTAGAGTTCATTTTTTTTATTTTTTTGTGTAGCATTATATGTGGTATATGACGAGTATGGGAGGGGAATCTTTTGTGGTATACATCATTGAGAGGAAGAAATTTTTTAACATCTAAAGAGAGTCAAATAATCTCACTATTAATTCAAATGTAGCCAATTTCCTTGGCTTCCCTGTCCTCTCTTTGTTTTCTAGTTCTTCCTTTCTCGTTCAACTCTTTTCTAGATGGGGTTCACCCATAAAAATTTCAAGACCGAACATCGTGCCTTATTTTCTACTTCATATAAAATGAAATCTTCTAAGTATCTCTTATTTTCAAGAATAGTAGAATATTAAATCACCATATCACCATAAAAATTGAGTATGAATATATATATATATATATATATATATATATATATATATATAGTGTCGCTTGCCGTGAATCTTTGGTTGGCATCTGCGAGGTCAGCTATAAGTCCCCTGTGGTCATGGGTTCGAGCCCTATTGAGTGAATGTGTCTTGCAGTGCAAGATCGAGTGGTTAGGCACATGAGAGTGGTTGTGGCTCTTATCATAGCCTCCAACCATTATTTTAAATAAATATATATTTGGGAAGTGGTGATGTGTTATTGGCGATGGTCTGGCGACATCAATAATGGAGGCCGAGNCACCAATTAAAATTGACTTGGAATCCTCAGATTTAGAAGAAGCAACTCAGGAGGAATCAACCATCACTCCAGAAGAGAAGTCCTTGGGTTCAGCAGAAGAATTGAAAGAAATTACATAAGTAAATTTAAGAAACGACAAATTTTTACCCCCAAGAATAGCTTCTAAGAGATAAGGGGAAGAAAAATAGCCATTCAAGAAGAGCTGACTCTGACAACAGAAGAAGCACCTGCTCGGGAGGAAATTAGGGGAATAAGTGACAAAGTGAAATATAATGTACTAGCTCATCTTCGTAAGTTACCTGCCAAACAAAGCATATACGACACTCTGATCTTGTTAAACGAGATGATAGAAGCTCTAATCAAGGCCCTACTTGATCCAAAAATTTTCTTAGCTCATTTGGTCAGCAGCTACTTGAATGAGGTTTGTTCATTAAAGGGACAGTTTGGTGTCACCTTCACGTATGATGACTTATTTTTGGGTACAGCTAGGCATATCTAACTCCTATACATTTTAGTCAGCATTGGTAGATTCACACTCCCCATGGTTTTAGTGGTTTTGGGAGTGTCAATCAACATAATTAATCCACGAACATTAGCATACTTGGAAATCGACAGTCACAAGATTGGAAATATTATGATAAAGGGTTTCAACCATAAAGGAGAAAGATCACTTAGCTCAATAACACTGCCAATTAAGATCGATGTTCTAGTAAGATCAACCATAAAATTTCATATAATTTATTAAGAAACTTCATTTAATGCCCTATTGGGTCGACCTTGGATCAATGAGTACAGATGGTCCCATCATCTCTACATCAATGTATAAAGTACGATGATGAAGGTTAAGCACAATGTACAAAAAGGTTCTACAACCATTCTCAGTACATGAAATATGTGTTCAGGAAGACACTGCCTATTATGCACCCCTGAAGAAGACATTCTTCCCACGATATGCCATCCCAAGAAAAAGTTGAAGATTAAAAAAAACTACAAGAACGAGGTCAGCAGGCTCCAATTCAACAATCTCCTATCACTCCTTTGGAACAAGATAGTGGAAGCTCTTTTAGCCCTCGCGTTCTGAGATGGTGGAAGCTCCTCTATGCCTTGAACAAGGGCGAGGAAGAGTTAACAAGATCGTTGAACTGAGGGAACCGATTATCAACATTGACTTAGGAGAGAGTTCCAAGGATGAAAAGGTTGAGAAGAATGTAATGACAATAAACTCGAAGAGTCCTCGATTTTAGATCTATTTAGAAGATGTAGAAAAGAGTGAACATAAGTCAATGTATGATATAATTAATCACTACGTACAGGTCAAGAACCTAACCCTGATTCATTCTCATAAAATTAGAATTTTGCAGGTCAAGGAAGTACAAGTTGTGAGCAAACTGATAAAATTCCACCATGGTTCTTCTTCTTTCAATTTTGAAGCTAATGTAAAACTGGAAGAAGAGAGTTGTAATGAATAAATGAAATTACCTATTGGATGGTTCTCTCCTTATGTTCAAAACCTCTTTTATCGTGGTTTTATGCCTAACCACTTGGTTGAGTCAATTAAGACTAACGCACTGAAACTCAAAGAGGAGTTCCAATAAGGATGACAGTTGCCCTGAAGAGACCTTTGTTATCTAGGAATTTGATCTTTTTGAATTACCACACACATACACTATAACTCATATGCATGTACACATTCATACACACATACACCATACACATAAACATTCATATACACATTCATAAACAGTGATACCATGCACATACACATCATACATCACACATCACACATCACACCATATACAATTCATACCACATACACCTTCACACACATTTACACCCCAATTCACATCACACTCACATTCACACTTACATAAACTTTACAATTAAATCAAAACTAAAATAATTTTTTAAAAGAATCAATCACAAACCAAAATTCAAAAAAGAAAACCAATTTTGATTTATTTTTTTACGTCCATTTAAGAACATTCGGTGTGTGTTGAGAGGCATGTTGTCAGAATCATTTTTCTAGACTTCAGTCGTCCCTCAGGCGAAGCCCGATCGACATTTTTTTTGCATACGGCTCTAATCGTACTAAAGAATCTCATTCATACACCCATCTTTTGGTCCTCTGCTTCCACGACATGCCCACTCATTTGAATCATTGCCTCAACGACACACCCATCATTTGAGTCGATGCCTTTATGGCACACCCATCTGTCGGACCGCTACCTTCACAACACGCCCACACTTTCAGATCACTACCTCCATGATACACCCATCCGTCGGGCCACTGCTTTCATGACACACCCACTCCTCTGGGTCACTTTCTCCACATCATACCCACCTTTTTGAATCACTATCTACACATATCATGAGCTGATTCAAGAGTTCTAAATTATATCTCATATCACATCAAGTGCATGGTCACTTACATTTTTTAAGTAATGTGTCATTTATGTGTGTATGATTAATTAACACTTTATCTTGTTCCCATATTGTCATACTAACTTCTCTCTGCATCTTTTCGAGGTAAACCCAGTTGTGGTTGAGACATTAAATGATCACAAAAGCTACCATGGAGCAGATGAAACGAAGAAATCAAAATTTGCGTCAGCGAGATCTATCCAAAACCGCTCAATAAGATAGAGTATAATATAATAAATAAACCTTCATATTAAAAAATATATAAAAATACAAAATAAAACAATCATAATAATTCACAATTTTGGTTTTACAAGAATTTCTTAAATGAGGTAACCCATGGTTGCTAACAGTGGTCCTCAAGTCTAAGGAAGTGTAACAATTTCCTTACACTAAGTAAATTTAAAACTAATAGCGGCGCCAAGACGACATAACAATGGGATCTTGACATAAAATAAATTTCACCCTTTTTTATTCACTTAAATAATAATAATCAGCAATTCAAAATACACTACACAAGATCATAACAACAGATAAAAAGAACCTAGAATACGCCTCTTAAGGCATGATTTTCTCTTTCTTTTCATAGAACTAGGTGGTGACGCGATCAAGCAGTTGTCAACCTTCAAAGTGATCAAGAGAAAACAAAACATGAAGCGATTGATGAATCTCAACTAAACTTTTCATAGACATAACAAAATGAACCCTTACCGCTTTGACGTCATTTGTCTAGCACGACGTAAATCCTCATACTATCTTTTAGGCTTTCACATGATTGTATGCCTTGTGATGTATATCATAACTCATTTTAGGATCCAAAGGTTGTTCTTTGGTACAATGTAAATCATCCAATCTTCTTAGGCGATTTGCATGATTGCAGGCAATGCAAATGTAAGCACTAAACTTTAAGTAAATTGCAGAAGTAAAACATTAAATAATATCGCTTTCAAAATATAAAGCTAAACGATAGGATAATTTGAGTAGTCATTGAAGTCTTCTCAATATCTGTGACATCTCATATCTTTTGCTTCTTTAGATTCCAAAATAATGGTTCCTCCTTGAGTCTTTTCTAGTTGTTTTTCTTATGATCAATCGTGAAAACTAAACTTTGAATTATGGAAGAAAAAAATCCTGATTTTAATTGAGAGTTTTCTTAACTAATTTTGGTCGTTTAAGGTTCAATTAAATATAGGGGCTTGTGCCTATAAGAGAATTAGTAACCCAGATAATCTAAATCATATCTAATTTTCATATTAGGTAGATGAATGATCTATTAAAAATTTTACACACCAAATAAATATCATAAATTTCTTTGTTTGAATAATCGAGTATTATTGGGTAATATTCTCATCTTTTGAGATGAAACATTACTCGTAATATTGGGCTTGGTTATTTAAACTATTGAATATATGAGATTTGTTCGGTCTCATTTAAAAAAAAATTCCCTTTTTCAAAATCAAAATATTATATATAAATATATAAATATATAAATATATAAATATATATATATATATATATATATATAATTGTTTTCATTTACACAAAATAAAAACCAACCGATATATTACGACTCTGCTGGAGACTAATTTTTCTCTCCATCTTTGATCATGTGATTTTATCTTCATACATCGGTAGAGTGGCTATGTTCTTGGTAGTTCGTGACTACTGTTCTTACACAGATATACATTGGTCATTTTTTTCTTGAACAAGTATAATCAGCTAACTCCTCGATTTTGGAGCCATCTGTTTAATCACCCTTAAACAAAGGAGTTCCATAATTTCTAAATCTAATGTAATGGAATCTCCAATAGGTGTGGTAGGTTATGAGTGATGAGTGAAATTGATCGAAGTGAGTTCGATATGAAATTGACCCTCTCCAATAAAAGTTAAGTAAAATAAATGAGAGATTATTAGAGATTGCCTTCACTAATTGTGTGATTCTTTTTTTTTTGTTCATTTATGGTATGATCTATACTCACCGTGTGTGTGTACATATACACATACATATACATATATCAATACACACAAACAAATATATATATATATATATATATATATATATATATATATATATATATATATATATATATATATATATATA
>JXCR01028638.1:169625-180722 GCA_002079205.1 Phalaenopsis hybrid cultivar
ATATATATATATATATATATAATGAGTATTTTGAAATGATTTTTTTGTTGGTGGACAGCTCGTGTTCGGTTCATTAAGCAAAAGAGCCGAATATAAACAAATTTTTTGTGTTCGAAATATAAATAAGCCGAACATGAGCAGTGATATTTTTTAACGAGCTGAACCAAGGTTTGCTCGTGTTGGGCTCGTTTACACCCTAGGTGTCCTAATAATAATGGTTAGAAGATTTACATACATACTTCTTAATTCCTATGTATTTACATATCTAACCTCTAAAATTTAATTTTGATATACATACCTTCTTATCTATGCATAAAATGTTAATGATATTTTTTATGTCATATGAAAATTTTGGGTGTCATAAATGTGAGAGATATATTTTAGGTACTAGATATGTAAATACATAATACTTTGAGAAACCGATCCAATCAGCTGGAACGATTCAAATTCAACCCAAATTCAACCGCACCGACCCTCCGCCTCTTTTGATTCAATTCCAAATTGCTTTCCATAGTTGACGATTTTAGTTGACCAAAATTGGTGGTTGAACAAAAAAATTGGTCCGATTTTAATAAACGGTGGGTTTTTCTTATAAATCGATTTCTTTTTTTTTATTATTTTAGTTGGATGAACAGAATTAAAAAAAAAAATAGAATAAAATTTCACAAAATAATTAAAATATTAAAGCTTTAAAATTTTGATTTAAAGTTATGCTCAAAATATTCAATAATAACGCATTCTAAATTAAAATATTATACATTAAATTAAGTGATAAAAATATCATTATTATATCGCTTTAATAATATTAAACAATTTTAATAATTATCATATTTTCTTATTCAACCCTAATTCATTAGACAGAATTGTTGGATTTTGAATTTTGAACCTCGTTGAATTACCGGAAACATTATTGTACAATTATTCAGCAAACTTATAAATTACAAAACAACATTCTTCCATTCATTTATTTATATGCAATAATTCACACGCGCTAGTTACATAATAGCTCTCTTAGAATAACATAAGCAATCGTACATTTTTCATTACACGAGCACATTAATTAGTTTACAAAAGATGGGTAACAAAGCAAAGATCGGTAACACTTCCTAGCTATCAAGTTGTACATAAAAGAAGTGGTTGTCCTGGTCTTATAGAGATCTAACAGTCCAGAAGAGAGGAGTACGATGGAGGCTGGCCCATTGCTAGGTGATTGGGAGGTTCACAAGACCGAACAAGTCATAAGAGCTAAGCTAACTCAGTCAAAACTAATTGAGCCACGAAGCGAACAAGAAAATCGGACGATCCAAGCATGAGCCATCCAGACAGAAACACGACAAACTAGCATCCAAGGCAGCCACTAAAGGAAAGCTGACTCGATGTGATAGCATATCTCCCAATAGAGATGATCCTAAGGAAGATCCAAGTCTGCAAAGCATATCACGCCATCCTGTGGAGACTCCAAAGACTTCTCACTAAGAGTCGAAGGTATTTAACAAGGTTGGATCAGCAGACCAAACCATACCGATAAAACTCAGCTGACCGAGTTGAGCACGTCGACCCAAGGCCAATTAAGCTTAGCATGTCAAGCTAGAAGGTAACCAGTCGAGAAGCCCGCACTTGTAAAATCTTAGAAATACTTTATTACAAACCACTTACAAATGGTAGAAGAGACCCTTCGCCTTGAAAAAGGAGGACGAAACCCAGTACCTTGACAGTGTTGGGTTAGCACAGATTAATAGGCAACTGTTCAACCATACTAACACACCACACTAGCCAGATAATGCATTCTTCCAGTAGATCTCCATTGTCGAGCCACTACTCGAGGAATTGGATTAAATAGTTGAATTTGATCTACACTTGAGGAACTCAATCATGGTTCACATAGGAAATAGCTTAATCCGATCAAAATGATACTCAAGGAACTCGGTCAAGGTTCACATAAATGGCCATTAATCCCAACTGGCACACGGGAACATGGCCTACTCACCAATGCTTTTTTCATCTAAGAAATCAATTTATCTGGCAACTAAGCTAGGCATTCAATTAGATAACTATCTGACTCTTAAAACCACGCATCATAAAATTCTCATGTCTCTTACTTTAGAACAGAATTCATGCTCTTGTGGTCATTCCCTCTTCACACGTGACAAGATCCAAGGTGGGTAGCACTCAAGTCGCCCAATAACAAGTCTAGATGCTTGCCCCCATGAACACTTTGACAAGACCCACTTAATATGTCTGGCATAAGGTGTTGCTTGTCCAAAGCGACGATTAACCAAGCCACTGAGACATGGGTAATGTAAGACCAACACATCAAATGATTCATGAACTTCACAATGACATTCACCTATTCAAAATTAATAATATTCTTCAAATATATGAATTTTCATCCCCGCTAGCCAAGTCAATTTCATAGCTAATTTATTTCATTAATTATCCTGTTGACATTCATTACAGCTATATTTAGTTTATGTTGTGGTTCACGCAGAGATACTCCAATTTTCTAGACTGCTAAAATTCCCATTGTGAGATAGTGGGCATTTTTTTATATATTTGGGTTAAATCATGTCTTCGAACAAGGTTTCCAAATACTATTATTCATTATGATTGAGGTTCTTGAAGATAAATATTTTTTACTGGAACCCTCTTCAAAACGCGGGAAGCGTCTTTGTAGTTGGGTTGTGTGGAGCCAAAAACCCACACGTGCACCCGACAAAAGCAAACCCACACAGTGCACCCGATTCATATGCGCTAGGATGTCGGTGCTCAAGCGCCTACTTGGACTTGCTAACAGAGGTGTGCCGGCCTATGCCGCTTTTGCTCTCATAATGAGCATTGCACTCCAGTGAAGTCGATGCCTATACACCGATTTGTGGCACATATGTGCCCACTTAAAGTGGGCGCACTAATAACTTTGGCACCTAGTCACCAACTATCAAACTCATATATGTCTGTCTTATGCCCACGCTCCAGAGATATTGGTGCATAGGCGCCAAGTTTGAGCGCCTATACGCCCAGAGTGGTTGTTCGTTGATTTCTTATTTAGGGGCCAAATTTCGAGTGGCGTCTATTGTTGTTTTCCTTTGGCTTTTTTCGACAAGTTCCTAGTGAAGAAGATAAGTGTCAAAGAGGAGGATTTCTGTGATTTTGGTGTGAGTTTTTCACGTATCGAAAAAGGAAGGTTGTGAAGCGAGTTATGTACGTTTTCTTGTGTATAAAGAGAAAATTGGTGTGAATTCTAAAAGTCTCTAATTTCATAGTAAAAATTTTTAGTGGTCTGGATCAGTGGTTTTTTCTTATTCTAGGGGTTTTTCACGTAAAATTCTCGTGTGTTTTTCGGTTGTTTTGACTATGATTCTATTTAAATTTTGTTATACTTTATCTCAATTTTATGTGATCCTATTATTTCATGGTGTGGTTTAGTTTCTAATTGATCATAAGCCCCAGTAAAGTTGGGAATTTTTCTCTATATTTCTATCACATATTTTAATTAGGTTGGCATCGGTCGATAGCCGAGATCCCCAAGCATCAAGACAAGTAGTTTTTCTATATTATATGGGTTGAGAGTTTGCCTTAGGTTAATATCTTAAAAATTCTTATGTTGCTAAAATTCCCCTATAAGACAAGACATCTTTTTTAAAAAAATTTAAATTTACATTGTGCCTTACATCGAGATTCTAAATTATTGCAATTTGGCTATCAAGAGGTTTTTCATTGCATGAAAGGGGGTTTTCTCATATATTTGGATCGACAACATGCTCTAAGCTAAAATCCTAAAATACTCTATCAAGCGCTAGAATTACTTTTTTATTTAATGAAGAGCCAGACATTTGGGCTGGCATCATGTCTGATGTAATGATCCCTTAATGTACTTGTTCAGTGCAAGAGTTCCTCTTAGCTCAATAGATGATCACTTCTATTACTCATTTAGAGTTACATTAGACTGATGATCATAAACTCTGATTATTTGGTCAACATTGTGCCTTAGCCTGAGATTACCAAGTATTGTTATTTATTGTCAGAGGTTGTCCATTTCAAGGTAGGAGAGCCTTCTCACATTTGGGTTAAAATTGTACCTCATACAGTAATCCCCAAAATATTCATATTACTAAAATCCCTCTTATGTGAAAAAGAGGAATTTTTATTTTATTTTATATTGTTGGGTGATATTTTATCTTACGTTGAGAACCCTAAAATGCTCATTTTAATAAAATCCTCTCTACAAAATTTTGAGCATTTTATTTTATATTATTTTAGTTCGGTGACATTGCGCCCAAAACTAAGATCCCGAACGCCTCAGCTACTAAAGTCCCTGCAACAAACAAGGGATCCTCTCTTTTAATACATCTTTAATTTAAAGTCGAGATCCCCAACTGCAAGGGTTGACATCGTGCCTAATATGGATGTCTTTCATTTGGATGACAATCTTGCTTTCTGGTGAGATCCCCAAGAGGATATTCAAGTCAACAATGCCAAAGCCACATTTAGTCTGTTAAAATGGGACAAAATAAATTTAAGTAAAAAAGATGCATACGATGATTTCAAAGGTCAGAGGTTCATCTCTACAGATTTTTCATGGTTTCAAATATTGGGCAAGAAATTCTTACAAATCTTCACGCTTCATTTGGTTAAGTTGAACAAGCTCAAATCCTCTTTTGCTTGAGTTTAATACTTCAGTGGGCTGTAAAGGCCAAACTCGACAATCCTATAGCAAAGTCATTAGTTGATCTTTATACTTAACAAGCTAAGGTCGTAGTTAAAGATCCCACGTTTAGTCAATCTGATGATAATACAATTAGAAGTCTATTTCTTATTAACTATAGGATTCATGCAGATTCTAAAGGTCGGGCCCAACAAGCCAATGGTAGAGTCATTGGCTGCTCAACATACTTAGTGAGCTTAGGCCGTATTTGAAGAGCCGCAGTTCACTAGTCTGACGATTAAGAAAGCAGGAATCCATCAACAAGTCGAGTCTAAAACTCAAGTGGGTCCTAAAAGGTTAAACTCAACAAGCCTAAGGCCGCATTGAAAAATCCTCATTTCATTTGTTCGATGACAACAATTGTTTAATCCAAGTGTTTAAACTTGATAGTTCCAAGTAGTCCAGTTCGAAGAGACTTACTTTCTCAACTAATCTAGGAACTGAGACAGCAATAAAGCAGATGATCCCCGTTTAAGAAGATGATAAAAAAAATTAATATCATGTTCAACAGAAGTCGTAAGACTAAATCAATGACATTATTTCGTCGACGTGTCCATCATATTACCAAGTTTTGGGGGGTTGATAAATTATTTCCACCAACCTTATTTAGGTCTTAGAAGATCGAAGAATCACCGTTCTCCTACAAATGCAAAGCACAAAGCATAGAATTAAAAAAATTAATATTAATGTTCATGTGAAGGCTCAAGATCAAGCAAGAGTATTATGTTGTCAATGCGTCCATTAGACCACCAAATGTTGGATTGCGCGATAACGTTTACCATCAATCTTATATAAGCTCCAAATGCGAGCTCATCGACTTGAACCCTTCAATCAAGTTCGATAAAGCACGAAGCACATGACATAATAAGTTATCCCATTTCATTCAAAGCATGATATGATATTAGATTAAGGGAATTCTTTCACCAAGTCAGTTGAAGCACTATGTGCTAATTCAACAACTCTTCTCCATTGACCTAACACAAGCCGTAAGGGCTAGATCTTCAACATACACTCATATGAGTCCAGGAAATTTAAATCATGTCCGATGGCAAATTCTACCACTAAATGGCATGCAAACTTCCATATGCTCATCATATTAAGATGTGACATCATTCAAGGAGCAATATGCAATGATATAAACTTTGTGTATAATAATATAATTTGTACATTAGCATCGACGTCTGGTTAGTATTTCTAGTAACCTGCAAAGAAAACCCTCAGCATGACATAATAAACTTTTGGAGATTTGCAGGATAAACCAACTTACAACAAATATGGTTCGCTTCAGGCGCATACTATATTTGATACGGGCATTAGCTAACCTCTTTATCTGCTACACACACATAATTTTGTGAATATCAATATTACATTTGCTTGAAATTTTCCCCTTCAGAAATTGTTATTTGGGCGTCATTTTATGAAATGGAAAGTGAGAGCATGTCCGGAACGTCGAGACGAATTGAGCATCTTTTAGTGCACATGAGGGATAAATATTGTTATTATTTGAATATTATATAAATTTAGTATAGATTTATACATTTATGTACTAATGGTAATATATATTTATATATTAATAATAAATATTCAAAAGATTTTAAATTCAAATAGTCTTCATGAATTTTATTTTATTTTAAACAGACATTAATTGAGATTTATACTGATTTTAAGAAAATTTTTTATCAATTTTTTCCTCAATGAATTGGGACACTATTGGCGACCAAGTTCAAGACCTTCTCTCCCTTCTTCATTCTTTTCCTGTTATTCTCTCTTATCTCTTCTATTTTTTCCCTTGTTCTCTCTCTCCTTTTCTCCACACAACCACCCCGGCCTTCCCATTCTTCAGAAAATATTATATACGGTGAACGAATATATCGATGCAAGTACAGATAAATAGCGCCCAATATTATGGGTATTATATATACATTTCACCACTCAAAACATCCAAATAAAACAAAATTAACCCTCCACATGTTATCCTAATCCCGACAGATTTATGGCTCGATTCTTCCAACGGAGCTGCTGGAGTTCTGAAGCTGCGAGAGTTCTATAATATTTGCGAAGGCAGCGACTGGATCACGACGACCAAAGATCTGAGAAACTTCCATCTTTCTCCTATTAAAAAACATTGACGTAGGTAACCTTTCCACCCCCGTATTGTGGAGCTTCAACTTTCTAATTCCTGGTCCTAAAATTCAGGCAAAGCGAAGGAAAAACATGATTTGAGAACTTGTAGGCTTTGTCATTTCTGATTCATGAAAGGAGGAGATACGGGATTTAAGATCTGCACTTTGGATCAAATATAAATTTTTAAATTAATTTTATTTCTTGTAGATTTTAAACTTTTTTCCCATCCCCTTTTTATATCTTTTTCACCATCATCGAAGCTGGAGAAAACGATGATGTCCGGCAGAATCCAACGAGTTTTTACTGTTTTAGGAGTGTGAAGGGAAAGCTTACCGATGACATTCATGACGGGAGGGATGTACATGTGTGTTCTAATGTGTGCCTGCAGGTATCACAAATATGTCTTTTAAGGGTGTGGTGGGTATTGAATATTTCGGTCTCGGCTTCACACGATGCAGTTCATGCATGCTTTTAAAAATGTGGTGGTTAGGTCCAGTTTTTCTAATGTAGCCCTCTCACAGGAATGGCGTCGGGAGACCGCCAAAATGCCCCCAAAATTAACATAATTTATAAATTATATTATTTCTGTGGCTTACTTGATAAATACCTCAGACATGCCCTTAAGAGCTTGGTGAGTTACAATCATTTCAACCGTGTTGTCTCACAACACTAAAAAATCTTGGGCAAAATTTGGATTAAAAATAAAAAGAATATAAAGACAGACTGAAATAGAAATAACATCCCCACGTTATTTGGTGCGCGAGATAAATGAGGGAGAGATAAAGTGGAAGTTCAGGGAGAGAAGCAATAATTCAAATAAACATCCAAAATCTAAAATATTATTAATTCGCCACTACATTCGTAATACACTTTGTAGTGAGTAGAAGGCGTTCTTTTTATTAAAGTTAAAAATAAAATTTTACTTGATCTTTATTGAATCTGCACCACTTCTATAATAGCAGACATAAAATAAATTTTAAGAACCCAATGATAAATCTTGAATGATTAAGGGACTCCACGACTAGTTAACGAGCTCGAATGAAATCTATAATGAATTCACTTATTCACTAATAAAGTTAAATGAGACATTAAAAAGAACTTGTACCAAATTTAGAGGGGACTCGGTAAGGAGCTTGAATGAAACTTGTGACGCGTATAGTATCTCACTCATAAATGCAACCAAAGTTATTTGAAACAATACCCAAATATGTAATTGAAATTCAAAATATTTTAATTGCCACTAGATTCACAATCCGTTTGCACTAAAACTAAACGCTAACATGAAATAATTACATATATTTTAAATATAGCACATGCAAAATAAAAAAAAAATATTCTAAAAATTAGCCCAAATTCATAAATCTTAAGCACAAATATGTGCCCCGTCACTTTGCTTAAGTTTTCAAATCTTAAGTGTCTGAGATTGCTACGCGGTCCTAAATCAAACTAAGTTAAAAAATTTCACACTTTCAAAAATGTGCATGTCTTTTAAAACTTGACAAAAGAATGTCATTTTCAAGAGCCAAATTGAGAACTATTAAAACATGCACAATCTCGATTGACTTTTTTACTTATAGGGCAGCGTCTTAGGTCTTGATGCGTGCCAGAAAATTCACGGACGCGGAGTAATAGATTATCGTCTTAGCGTTGCACGAGAATTCAACACACACAGATAACAAAAGAGAAGTAAGCAGGAGGAGACACCTCGACTTTTTATGTTGAAAACCCTTGAAAGAGAGAAAAGTCACGGGGCCTAGTCTGGTTGAAATAATCCACTATGAATGATGAGTATACAAGTTCATTCTTCCCCATAAATTAGGGAAGATGGAATTACAAAGTTGTATATCTATAATCTGGCTGTATTTCTATGTGACAATAGGTTGCAAGGGTCATTTTTTATTGTTGTGGAGATAGTAGTCTATCGTGAGTGTTGTAGATAGCTGCTCCATAAGTGTTGATTGGTCAAAAAAACCGTAGTAAACAATTACGGGAGTTGTGAACCACATAGGTCGTAGTGGCGAGTATGAATGACTTCTGTAGGCCACTGAGGCCGGAGTTGGGAACTGCTAGAGATGTGAACCACACAAGTTGTTGTTGCACATGGACCGTAATGATAAGCTCATGTCCCACGATAATGACTGACGGTGTCTGATTGATGGTGATCGACGATGATTGGTGATGGTCGACATTGACGGTCGACGGTGGATGTCGACGATCGACGAGTGTCGACGAAGGCCCGGCGGTGGTCGATGGCGATTGACGGTGATCGACGACTATCGGGATGTTGTTGGATTTCAGCTCCTTCTTAGAACTTTCAGTTATCTTTAAAGCTTCCAGCCTCCCCTCATGTGAAGGATGAGACATTATTTATAGTATTTTGGGTGTTATTAACGCATGAATATGAATCATCGGACTGTCTGGAGAGCTTCCTCCAATCAAATGACGTTTAATGGACATTTGAGTGCCTTAATAATATCAGAATTGAGTGATCTTGAGCTCGTTGGATTTGTCTTGTCGAACCACTCAATTTGAGTATAAACTTGTCATATTTGACAACTCTTTGATCTTCTAAATATGTCCAAAACTCATCTAAGTGTGATTCAATGACTTGATCTGGGCTTGATTTGACTCGGATTGAGCTAGTTTTCATACCATTATGTCTGTCTCATCAAGCCGGTCAGTTTGACTATAAGTTTTCTGAAATCAAAACTCTGGACGACTTTTTATCAAGATTCAAATATATTTTTTTTTAAATATTGTCTTGAAATTCGTGTCCAATGATGAAATTTGTTGGAGGCGTTTCAGGTCTCGCTCCTTAATTCAATCCCTTTCCTCGAATGGACTGTACTCGACGGAGCTGAGCACCCACAAAGTTAGATTGATACCCCTTCTAATTAGGATTGTTATTTGATAGGACTAACCCCTTTTGAATGCTTAAGCGAATAAATTCAATTAAAGACTAAAGAAAAAGGCATTTCAACTCGATACACCAATGGACATATTAATTACATCTCTCAAACGGAGTGATTTATATGAAGTTTGAAAGAAATGCAAACAAAAAAATCATAAAAGATATATATATTTAAATAAAATCAGAATCACTGAAAAGTGAAGAGCAAAAACTCATTCACCATGCGCAATCATTTGTCAAGGTGGTCTAATCTAATATGAACTTAAGCTCACATAAACTCAATATTCTGTCAAGTATATTACTAAATTTAAATTCAAAATAGACCTGTGTCAGTAAGGGCGTGGCCCAAGTGCTCTCTTGTGTGATCTTGCCATAAAATTACACCAAAAGAAGCGGTTATGACGAGGGCCCTCTGATTGAGTGATTTGACTCTAAATGACACTGTTATATTATGGTGATTACTGTAGCTCGTATGTTCTTCAATGGTAGTTTCTTCTTTTGTGTTATGAATCATAAGGTATATTTAATAGGGCATGAAGCCCTCTTTTAGCTAAGGTCGACTTAGATTAGTTTCCTTGGACACATATCACCTCAGGTTTACAAGGCCCCTTCAGAAAAAAAAAACATCTCATAGTTGTTGACAAGCATGATTATATCAGGTTGACTCAACTACCTCCTCTGACTAAGTAGACCAAGTTCTATGATGATCCGGGATGACGAAACACTGGGATCTTGATTGAGTGCGTTATCATTTCCTCCACCTTTCACTCTTAAGCTCACAATGACAATGTTTTTTTATAAATTTTTAATTTTAAATATGATATTACAATACATTGAGCAATCAAGTCCCTAACATTAGCCTTAATCAAAAGTGTTTTCTTTTTATCGTGAGAGGTAATTAATGATAGGTACTTGCACATATAGGAAACCTCAAACTGTGGATATTAAAATCCTCTCAAAATGAGGGCGCAATGTCTCATCTACCATCACTTCGCCTTCTGAAAATTTCAGCCCGGAACCTAACATTAAACTTCACTCATTTTAACTCGGGGAGGTAGGGCCATCTTTTTGAATTTTTGGAGCCCACAACTATATCAAAAATAAAAAATAGTATTAGTATTTCTCAAATAAAATATAAATTTATATGCATAAATTTTGATGTGATTGTCACAATAAAATAAAAAATAAAATAATATCAAAATTTAAGCATGTGAATTGCAGGATGCACGGAAATTCCATATTTTTTTAATCAAATATTGGGACAGTAAAACACAACTCTATGAAACCTAAACCCATAAATGTTGAGAAAATTAAGGCGAAGAAAAACAGTAATCGACACAAATTCAGAAGAACACAGAGA
>JXCR01028647.1:4878-18192 GCA_002079205.1 Phalaenopsis hybrid cultivar
CATGGGGCAACTCTCCCTATTTCTCTTATTCTCTTTCTCCTTCCCTCAAATTCTAAGCTCTATCCCTTGGGCACGAGCAAAAAGAAAGGTTTGGGTTCAACACCCTAAAACGTACGGTGAGTGTGGATCGTGCCGCCAACAAGAAAATGAGTCTTCCGAGTTGGAGAGCCTAAACCAGAGAAAGAACAAAAAAAAGAGGAGAAAGAAGAAAATAAGAGGAACAAGACAAAAAGGAAAGTGAAAAGACAGCAAAAAGAAAAAAAAAAGAAGGAAGAACCTCGCTCACTTTCCAAGTAGATCCCTTATGGAAGAAAAAAAACATATGCAGCATTTCTTTTGCCATGTTTACTTTTGTCAAATTAATAAAGGAATAAAAAAGAGAAAGAAAAATACAAAAATATTCCATCCTCATTTACGACTCTCCTCCGGCACAAACAAACAAAACTCTTCCGAAACGAGCAAATAAAGACTCTTCTCTGGGACGAGCAAATAAAGTATGTCCTTAGGGAGGAGCAAACAAAGTCTGTCCTCCGGGACGAGCAAACAAAATCTTTCCTCTGGGACGAGCAAACAAAGTCTCATCCGGAGCGAGCAAAGAAAGACTAAAATTTTTTAAAAACATTAACAAATAATATTTCCATCAAGGGCCAATGAAAACACAAATAAAAAACTAAGTTCAGCTAGTGGTTCATGAAATAATATTTTTTGCACTTTATTCTTATCGCATATTTGCCTCTATGAAGTAAAAAAACTCAGGGGTTTTATGTATGGCCAGAAAATACCACCCCGCTGAGCTAAAGATTAGTCGTCGCCGGAGCCGCGCAAGCAGAGATATTCCCCTGGTTCAGCCACCCAGCTCCAGCCGGCCACCCAACGCCGACGTGCTCCAACGCTTTAGAATGACAAAAGGAACAAAATATCCTACAACACCCTCTTTAAAGCAAAAAAATTAATGTAATGTTATTTTTTTTATTGTCTTCTTCTATAAATAGAGGGCCCTTGGTATGTGTAAAGGGGGGTTCTCTCTCTCCCTTAACCTCGCATTGTAATCTAATTTGTGTGGAATAAATGGGACAAAGGGGTCAGGAACACCCCTTTTTGCCCCACCCCCTTAACCAGCAGAGCAACTCTCTCTCTCTCTCTCTCTCTCTCTCTCTCTCACTCTCTCTCTCACTCACACTCTCACTTTCTCCTTCACTCGGATTCTATGCTCAATCTCATGGGTACGAGCTAAAGGACAAATTTGGGTTCAACACTAAGCTTTATTCTTAGCAACTTTTAGAGAAAAAACATGAAATTCCCCCAATGAACAAGCATTTATGCATGGAAATCAAACAATCACACTGGTTAACCAATAAATTACAAGTCATTGGGCGTGTCTTAATTTCAAATACAATAAGTAGACTACAAAATTTGCAAGTTCAAAATTATTTGACATTTACTGGACAACTTTCAAAGCTTGTAAAGAAGTTTGACAAAAATTGGATACAATCAATGCAATTTCAACATGAAGCGGGGAAATGAACATTGGGAAAATGACATGCAATAACATGAAAAAGAGTCAAATTCTTGAATAAATACTAATTATGGAATAAAATTTACGATTGAAATGACAAAGGACTAACCAAACCCAAAAAAAAATACAATAACTAAAGCAAATACTGAAAAATACTAAAAACGGGAAGTCTAAAACTGAAAAGTCTGCTCAAGTGGAGATTTTACTATTGTTGGTTGAATAGAACATGTTATGCAAAATATCAACGAGTGAGTTTAACAAATAAACTAAGTAAATAATAGTTATTTATTAAAACATAATTGACAAGAAAAATTGGGCAACATGCAACATGAGCAATATAAAAGAACAGTTTATATATACATGACAAAAACCTACAAAATGAGTATCACATGCTTATGATCATGAATATGAGTGACTTGAATACATGCACATTTATGTAGATATTTATTAGTTAACACAAAAGGTCTGCTTATATATATAAGGTTAAACAATCTTTTAATATTACTTGATAATGTAGAAATGCAGTAAGTGTATATAGATAATTACATGTATACAATCAGATTTCTACAGCAAGACTAGTCATTTCAAAAGAGTTTAATACTAACATAATAATAGAATAATATCAATTATATTTCATACATCACGATCAAAACACAAGAATATAACTACATATCTACCAATATTTATAAACAATTATGAATTTACAATAATATGATTTAACGCATCAAGATTATAAAAATAATAATAAATGTTGGAATTACAAGAAACAAGTAATTAAACAAGAGTCTATGCAGCAATAAAACAAAACTAATTATTTATGCAACTCAATGAGAATAATAAATAAAATCTACTGTAATTTTACTAACAAAATTTAAAGGATACGACTAGAAAACCTACAAATAGTTAGAAATCTAATAAAAGTAGCAAGTATAATACTTCTAACAAACAAATATATGTTTATCCCATAAAAAAAGTAGTTACTTTAGAACAGGCAATAAAACTTCCTAAAAGTTTCAACTACTCGACCAACATCAACCAGTAGTCCTAGCACAATTTATATTTATAAATGTCAACAATTATGCAAGTATATATTTATTAAAACTAATTATTTCATAAGTTAGGTGCAACCTAATTGATTTACAATACTATCATCATCATTATAATAATAATAATAATTATTATTATTATTATTATATAAATGAATATATTTTCAATTATTATTATTGTATAAATGAATATATTTTCAATTATTATTATTAGAATTTTAAAAGAAAGCAACAACTGAATAATAATTATTATACATGAATGAGAATAATATACCAAAAAGAGTAAGGAGATAAAACAACTGAATAATAATTATTATACATGAACGAGAATAATATACCAAAAAGAGTAAGGAGATAAAATTGACAGCTATCACATCATCAAAAGGGAGAATACCTGATGCCCTAGGCTTCGGTTCAGGCAAAAAAAACAAAGAGGCTTGATTAGGGCTCTGGGAGGAGGACGTCATAATAGTGGGTTTGAAGCAAGAAGAAGGTGGGTAGGAGAGGGATATCGGTGGTTGCGAAGTTGAAGGAGAAAGATAAGAGTTTCGGTCTCTGTGTATGCTACAATCTTGTTCTGCCATCTCAGCTAGTTCTAATATTTCTTGTATCGCAAGGGCTCGAAAAAGGAGAAATATAGAAGCTTTGATAATCTTTATATGCCAGAATCTCGTCAGTGTCTTACCGGCTAGCTCTAATTACTATTGCATCCCAAGGGTTCAGTCACTAAGGCAGTGCTTTTGGACAAAACCACAAGCGAAATAGAGGGAGGAAGTTGGCAAGAGTTTCGATGGATACAAGAGGAGGCAAGGGATGCAGAAGCCAGCGATGCCTCAAGAATTAGCTTTCATCCTCCCTAAATAGCCGCAAGAGATGATACAGTTAAATGTATGAAAAAGGCAAGTGCAAATCGAGAAGGCTACAACAATAGGGGGAGGGAAGAAAAGGCAAGAGTATTTGTGAGATTCCCATCTCCAAATCGAGAAGTGAAGAAAATAAAGAAATTTGGATCTTACATACTACCCCCCTTAAAAGAATTTCATCCAAAAACTCATCCCCAATTTTACATCAAAAGCTACTGCTGGGAATACTATATGTTTATCAGTTATATCAAACTTTTTAATAATAATCTCATAATCATGAAACCATTGAGTGACAGACAATTACAAGTCGGATGAAAAAATTAATGTGATATGTGACGGTAATAAATAAACCAATGTACCAAATGCAAATTTATATAATATTAATGAATGTGATGTCCAAAGTTAAACAATGCTCTTGTCGGTTGCTTTAAAATAGAGATAAAACATGTAATCATGTCAAGAGCTTCATGAGCTTCTTGCTGAGTCATAGCAAATGCTCGATGTGGAATCGGCTGCCTAGTTTGCTCTAAAGCCATAGGTCGTTGAGACTGATACTACACCATTGATGGTTGTTGACAAGTCGTGATGACTAGTGGTGTTGTTGGCACTGCACTCCACAAAGATGTTGAGATCATTGATGCACCATAACTTGTTGCGACTACTGTTGCGGCTAAAGTAGTACCGACTTATCTGTCTTTTGTCGCCTTACTTCAGGTGTTAAAATTTATTAGTTTTATACAACTAATTTTTATCCTACTTGATATTATTCTCCTGATTCAATGTGAACTGAGTTTTGCCCGGGAAATGACAATCCTTGATTGTATGATCGATGTTGTAGTAGTTAAAGCACTTGCTAATAGTTAGGTTGCAAGGCCCAGGATGTCTCTTCCCGCAATGAGGGCAATTAGAACTGGTGTTTGCATTCTTTCATTTTGCGACAGTCTTTTTTTCACAAGCATTAACCTCCAACTCTGTATGTATAGCTCGATCCATCAATTCTGTGTAGATAGTACTCTTGACAATAGAGAAACTTCTTCGAATATCTTCTCATAGGCCAAAATATAGGTGGTAGATCTGTTGATCCTCGTACTGGCAAATTAAAGGGATAAATATGATAATTCTGGCTACTGGTGTCTCATACACTCAAACTGTTTTTGTTCCTTGCTCTAGTTTCCTCAAGTCGTTCATCAGTTTGGCACAATCCACTAAAGGAAGATATTATTCCATGACTATTCTTTCGAAATCTGCCCAAAAAAATATTGCATCTGGTCTGAAAGTGTTGCAATGGTGGTTATTTCACTAATCATCAACTCCTTCACATAATTGGAATGTAACTATGTCTATCTTGCGATTTTCGGGGCATTTTATACATAAGTGTCTCTTCTCGATTACAAGAAGTCATGCGTCCAATTTGATCGGACTCACTGTGTCGTTAAAGGTAGGAGGGTGTGTCTTCAAAAAGTGATTCATCACTCGATCCATGATACTCCCGTTAGCCATCATCATTAGTTGGTTATCTTAACTTCCACGATGGCAATTAGGGGTGCAAGTTAGGCATCTTGCGTTGTTAGTTGTGCAGGTTTTTGCAGCGTCTGAGACGACAGTGCGATTTGAGCTGCAATAATAATTTGTAGTGCTTGGGCTACTTTTATGTCACCATCTCCACATAAGTCGTCATATTAAATAGCGGTACTCCAGAACCCTCGACGGGTTGAGCTGGATCAACACGTTGGCGATTAGAAGAGCGAGGACCCCTAAATACATATATAACTTCTATAACAGCTATCAGGGCTTCTGTTGCGTGAGCGACTGCAACACCTCTTCTCTTTAGAGTCATTCTAAGCAAATAAGATTTTCACAAAATCAAAATCGAATAAATAACTAACTGACAAGAATAACATATCCCCTCTCCATTCCTAAGAAAGTGTGAAATACGAAATGCAAAGACAAGGATAATGAATACAAATATAGGGATATTGAGCACAAATGATAAGGAATACCGAATACAAAACAAATACCCTAACACCACTCTGTCACACCCGAGTTTGGAAGGCGATAAACCTCAACAACACAGGACATGTTAAAATAAATTGAATCTATTTTGTATTCTCAAAAGAAAATTGTATGCAAATAATAATAGGAACAAATAAGAAAATATAAGTTTTATTCCATAATAAATAGTCCACTGATACAACGGTTAAAAAATAAAAAAAGAAAATTGACTGATTCAAAATTGAAATGACAATGAATGATTATATAAACACAAAAAAGAAAATACAATAACTGAAGTAAATATTGAAAAAAATAAAAAATTAAAAATATAAAACTGAAAAATCTGCTCCGGTGAAGACAGTCTTGTTAGTGGTTAAATAAAAATTGTTATGCAAAAATATCAACGAGTGAGTTTTAAAAATAAACAAGTAAAAAAGTTACTTAATAAAGCATAAACAATAAATAGGAGTGACTTGAACACATACACTTTATATGAATATTTATATATTATCATATCAAGTGTGTTTATATATAAGGAGTTTAACAATGTTCTAACATTATCTGATAATTACAAGTGTAATAGGCGTAAATATATAATTACATTTATATAACCGATTTTCTACGACACACTGAAACAAGGAGGCACAAATTCCATGAAAATGCGATGATTTCCCTGAAGACACATAGGTTCGTCTAACCATATCAAAAAGGTTTAATACTGATATAATAATATTCTAATATAATTTATATTTCATACATCACAAAGCAAGCACGGTTATATAACCACAACATGTCCATCAATATATAAAAATAATTATAATTTTGCAACAATACGATTTAACACATCAAGACTATAAATGAAATAATAAATGTTGAAAATATGAGACAAGTAATTAAGCAGGAGTCTNTAAATAATAATGATTTCGCAACAATACAATTTAACACATCAAGACTATAAATAAAATAATAAATGTTGAAAATATGAGACAAGTAATTAAGCAGGAGTCTATACAATAATAATATAAGAATATTTACTTATAAAACTAATTATGAATAATAAATAAAATCCACTACAATTATAGTAACNGCAGGAGTCTATACAGTAATAATATAAGAATATTTACTTATACAACTAATTATGAATAATAAATAAAATTCACTACAGTTATAGTAACAGAATTTAAACGATACGATTGACAAACCTAGAATTAATTAGAAATCTAATAAAAGAAGCAAGGATAACATCTCTAACCAAGTAAGATACATTTATCCTATAAAAAAGAGTCGTTACTTACCTTAGCATGGAAAATAAAACTTATTAAAAGTTTTCTGTTGATCAGCCAACACCTAGTAGATCCTACACAATTTAACTTACAAATGTCAACAATTATGCAAATATATACTTATTAAANCCGTTACTTACCTTAGCATGGAAAATAAAACTTATTAAAAGTTTTCTGTTGATTGGCCAACACCTAGTAGATCCTACACAATTTAACTTACAAATGTCAACAATTATGCAAATATATACTTATTAAANTAGCAAGAATAACATCCCTAACCAAGTAAGGTACATTTATCCTATAAAAAAGAGTCGTTACTTACCTTAGCATGGAAAATAAAACTTATTAAAATTTTTTTGTTGATCGGCCAACACCTAGTAGGTCCTACACAATTTAACTTACAAATGTCAACAACTATGCAAGTATATAGTTATTAAACTAATTATTTCATGAGTTAGTGTAACCTAATTGATCTACAATATTAACCTTAATATGATTATTATTATTATTCTTCTTACTATTAGATAAATACTTCTATTTTCAATTATTATTACAATTTCAAAGGAAGCAATTGAATAACAACTATCATATGTGAATGAGAATAATATACCAAAGAGATTAAGGAGAAAAAATTGACAGTTATCAGATCATCGAGAAAGAGAAAATCAGATGCCCTAGGCTTCAATCTAGGCAAAAAGATCAAGGAGGCCAAATTAGGGCTCTAAGAGGAGGAAGGTGTAGCTGTGGGGTTGAAGCAAGAAAAAGGTGGGGAAGAGAGGGACTTTGATGTCTGTGAAGTTGGAAGAGATAGATAAGATTTCGGACTATGTGCATGCTACAATCCTGTTGTTGCTTTCTCAACTAGTGCTAATCATTGTTGTATCACAAGGGCTCCTCAAAGAAGGAGAAATATACAAACTTCGGGGGTCTTTGAATGCCATGATCCAGCCGTTGTCTTAGTGGCTAGTCGTTAATGTATCGCAAGGGTTCGATCACTAAGGCAGGCGAGAGGGAGGAAGGACGTGCCAAGGGTTTCGATGGCTATAGGAGGCGAGGGAGAGGGAAGTGATGCCTTAGACTTCGGCATCGATCTTCCCTAAAAAGTCGTGAGAGGCTGTGTCATTGAATGAAGGAAAAAAGGCAAGTGCAATTGGGAAGGTGGCAATGATAGCAAAAGGGAAGAAAATGAAAGAGTATTTTTGAGATTCTCCTCTCTGAATCGGGAAGAGAAGAAAATAAAGAAACTTGGATCGTACACTAACGATGGGCAATCGAGGGCCTTTTCATAAGAAAAGTAGGTTCAATCCAACACCAAGCATTTTAACATGCCAATCATATTCATTCAAAGAAAATAATATAAGTAAAAATGAACACAATATAAGTATGGCTTTGCACTTTTAAAGTGATGTGGGTGCAATAATGCCTCAAAACATATTTTTTTCATCAAAAAACAGCCTAAGTCATGTGAATGAATCGATTGACCCCGGGCATCGAATTGTTTCATATGTATAATATGATATATTTGCAGATCGAACAACAGTGCATTTGCAATTTCATGATAAAAAGTGCTCTACGGATACATCATAACCCACGCATGCAAAGACATCTATCTTTAAGGTTTTGAGAATCCAGCAACTATTGGGGTGATATGCATTGTCATTGATGGGTACAACTAAAGCCCTTTAACTTCCAAAAAATGAAGGTTTATATGGATGTAAGGAAAGAGAATTTATTGATCATAACGATTTCATTCACAATTAGGTTTATTTCTACCACAGCTTTGTTATTGACCTCAAATCCCAATTAGAACTTTTTTTCTCGATGAGTCCTTTCAATCCTCAACCAAAAGATCCTAGAGATGCCACTGCTTGCATCCAACGCATTTCCTTCATGTAATTTATTCATGGTGCAAGCAACACCGTTCTTTAAGAAAAGTGATGAGCATATTATCATTTATAAGAATGGATGTAATAAAATATAAATTGATTATTTTCTTATGAGAAAAATAGTTCATCGAGATTACAAGGATTTCTTATTTAGTTATACATATAATATTAGCTTACTGATAGAAATCAAATTACAGTCCAGCTGTGAAACATATAAAATAGATGAATGAGTGATCCTGAAAGAGCTCCACATCTTTTCCAGTAATTTTTTATTATGATCCATCTGCAAATATGGTTGATCTAGATGTAAAAGTCACTTGATAGTTGAATAGAACATTAAAATCTTCAAGCATATGATCAGAAGCTCCTTAATCTATGATCCAAGTTCTAAATCTTTCATTATTGGCGAAAGAAGAGAATGATACATTACCGTAACGTGTCACAAGGTTGATGTGTTGTTTTGAATTACCTTCTAAGATTTTTTCTCGTACTTCAAATTGTTCCTTAATCCATAGTTCATAACTGAGCTCCAGAGTTGAGCTCGAAATATTCATCCTGAACTTGATAATAAACTTTATGTGTAATTAGGTTGTTGTTTCTGTACAAAAGATTGGCTACTGTTGCAGAATTTTGGTTGCAGTTGTAGACTTGGTTTCGGTTTGCAGAGAACTGTAATAAGATTTCAGCCAAAGACGGTACGCAGTAGGGGAATTCCAAGTACATTCCAAGTACAAGAAGTTTCGGCATCAAAGGAATACAGAAGAAGGCATGCTGCAAGAGCTCTGTTTGAAGGGAAAATCGGGTCAGGTCCAGCAATCCGACTGAGAAGATTTCTAGCTGTTGTTGGAGGAATTCCAGTGGCAAGAGGAAGCAACTAAATGACAGCAAAAGGCTGCAAGGAGAGATCCAGCAAGGAAGCCTACAAGGAAGACTACATGGAAAAGCTTAGCTTTCGACAGAGAAAAATCCGGCTGCCTAAAACGCATATGAGGGCATGGAGAAATCTGAAAGGGCTTGCAAGGAATAATCCAAGTTCTATCGAGGAGAATCGGTGGAGTGGACAGAACTCGAACACAAGAGATCTTTGGGGCTTGAATCCAGCAGAAGAAAGCAGCATGAGCACTGGAATAGGCTTGCACCGAAAGAGTAATGTGTGTCTGTGCAAAAGGAATCTGGACGAGCGTGTCGTCAAATTGCTCCACACACGAGAATGAAGGAGGTGACCGCGACAAGAATAAAAATCAAGACGACCGTGTCGGTGAACTAATCCACAAGCGAGAACAAAAAGTTGTAGCAATAGAATCCCATAAGCAGACACGTGCAACTAGAATTTTGAAGGAACGGGGAGCAAGAATCAGGGCTGGGAAGAGCCTGCAGGATAGATGGTGGTTACAGGGAGGATTCCAACGTTGTTCAGCTATTAGAGAGGCTCTAACTGAGATTAAGGGTTTGCTCCCCAACTCTGATACTATGTAGAAAACAAGAATGGGGAGAAAAAATTTCTTCACTTCATTATTCACTTGTAGGGTACTTATATATAGAGAAATCAATCCATCTAATTTACAAACATATCAAATATATCTAATCAATATTTGGAAACGAAAAAGTTTTGAAATAAACATAAAAAAAACATAAAGAAGAAAAGAATGAAAATAATTAAGGAGTTTCCAAAGTTATCTCCCAATTTAATATTCCATGATAAGTAGGTGGTCGGCCAGCCCACCCAAGAAAGCAGAAAGTTACTTCCTGATTTTCCACATAAATAATAACAAAATTTTTTATTTCCACTATCATTAGTAATAAAATTTTAGAAGGCTTTAAAGAAAATGAGGTATGACAAAAGGAGTAGAACCTGATGATATTCCAATAGTAGTTTGAAAACATTTTAAGAGATGAAATATTCATGGATTACTAAACTTTTTAATAGTATTTGAAAACTAAAAAGTTATCTTATGAGTGGAGAAAAAGTATATTGGTTCTTATTAGGCAAGCCTATTATGGAAGTTATATATTTACTGAGAAATTTGATGAAATAGTTTAGAGAGAGTAAGGAGGATCTACATATGATTTTTATCGATTTAGAAAAATTTTATGATTGAATTCCAAGAAAAATATTCTAGAGAGTTTTAGAAAAGAAAGTTGTTCATATTACTTAAATTCAAATCATTAAGGACATGTATATTAGATTAGTTACCTATGATCGATCAAAAAGAGGATTGGTCAAGTATTTTCTTATTTCAGTTGGATTACATTAGGGATGAGTTTTAAGCTTATATCCTTTTGTCTTAGTTATGGATGTTCTTACCGGACATTTAGAGGAGGATGTACCTTGGTGTATGTTTTTCGCTGATGATATCCTTCTTGTGGATAAGACTCTAGAGAATTCAGAAAAAAACTGAACTATGGAGGTCAACTTTAGAGTCAAAAGTCATTTCTTTGAGTTATCTAAAACCAAATACATGGAATGCAATTTTGGTAATAACAAATCTATTGGTCGAGTTGTAACAATGGGTGATCAAGTGATTAAAATGAGTGAACGATTTAGATTTCTCAGGACTATTGTTCAAAGTAGTGGTGATATAAATGGGGACGTTATTAGTAGAATTCATGTTGGATGGTTGAAGTGGAAGAATGTATCGGGTCTATTGTGTGATAGAAAAGTACCGCGTAGACTTATAAAAAAAATTGTTTATTATGGTGGTGAGACCTGCAATGCTTTATGGCACAACATGTTTGCATGGAAAAGAGAAGCACAAAATTAAATAAGTGTTGCTAAGATGAGAATGCTCAGGTAGACGAGTGCTTTTACACTTAGAGACAAAATGAGAAACAAATATATCCGAGAAAGGGTTGGAGTAGCTACAGGGGCAGACAAGATTAGAGAGAGTCGCCTTAGATGATTTGTTCAAATTAAAGGACAACTATCTGATGGCCCTGTTAGGAGTGTAGATGTTTTAGATTTAACTTATGCTAACAAAGTTAGAGGTAGACCTAAAAAAACTACGACATGTTGTATAAAAAAGGATCTTAACATACTAGAATTAACTTAAAACATGACAGTCAATAGAACACAATGGAAAAAAAGGATTCATGCGGCCAACCCCACTTGGTAGAATAAAAACTTGTTGTTGTTGTTTTTTTTTTATTATTGTTGTATTTTAATTCTAGATTAAACCTAATAAAGGACACTAAATAACTAATAAATTCTATCAAATTTTTTGAAGAAAGAAAAAACAATGTCATTGTGCTTCCAATCAATGTTCCACTCAATTCTCAAACCTATCCTAATAATTTTGTTACAATTAAGTTAAGCATCCTAGAAAAGCTCAAACTTGAATTTTAAAGAGCACAAATATTTATATCAAAAAAGCAAGAAGTAACCGCTTCAAAACTAGAAGTTGATGAGCAGTCAACACTCAAACAAATTCATCAACTCGAAATATGAAAAAAAAATAGCATCAAATGCTTGTTCATAACTAAGTATTCAAAACACCTCAAACAATTTCCAGCATTTTTTTTTTTTTTGAATACACAGTTTCAAGCATGAATCCATCCCACTGAACTCCCTATGATTTCAATGCTGAGAAAATAAACTTTAGAACCTGACCGAGTCATCAATAGTTGATCCCTTCCAATAATCCCGTGCCTCCGGTTAGATGAATACTGAAAATTTTGCTTTCATAATTCAGTAAGCTGATTTGATCAGAATGAATTGCTAAAGTTTACAAAGATTCGATGCTAAAACCCCATGAGGTAATTTCACATAAAACCTTATCCATTGCTACCACATAAAAGGGGATACCTAACAGGAAAGGATTACAAGTAGCATGAACCTATAGGTTTCTTATCTAGCAAGTAAACAAGAACGAGAAGCTTTTTTTTATTCCAAGTCAAGGCAGCAAATTGGAGAATTAATAGAAAACAAGAATTGGGACTCTGTTAATCACCACAAGGCAGGCCCTGTACTTTTCCCACTCGGCGACGCACTCCTCTTTGTCGTTCTGGCCCTTGGAAAACTTGTCCGAAAACCACCTGCAACTCACAAATGAACTCATTGCAAACATAAGAAAGAGAAACGGATGAACAATACTAAAAAGATAAAGGTGGGGAAGCGAAACCTATTAAAGCAGTCATGGTACGCGGATCGAAGATCGGCGCATTGAGAAGCTGGAGAAGCCTTTGCAAACCCCATCAGAGACAAGGGTGAACGAAAAATATAGCGGAAAGAACCGTCATGTGTCCAGGGGAATACTACCGCAGTACCGCTGAAGCGTACTTGAATTTACAGTGTCAAAGTAGTCCGGGAACCATGGTGCTGAAATACTCCGATAGTTGCGTGGGATAGAGGTACGGAGAGCTGCTTGTGCGAGGGTATAATATAACTAGGGGTGTAAACCAGACTAGCCATGCTCTTGTCTAGGCTCGTTTATATTTCGAGCTCAAAAAATGTATTCGTGTTTGGCTCGTTTGCCACGAGCTGTTCACGAACAAAGAGTTCTTTTAACAACCCTAATCATGTAGTCATAAGACAATAAGTGTTTGAGCAAGATTTAAAAATTATTATTTATATTAAAACATCATTTGAACTAATTTAATATTTTTTATTCTATTTTCTTAATCAATATTTTAATTGGTTATAAATCTTTGTAGCCTTGTATTCAATTAGATTTTTTTTAAATACTACTTAATATATATATATATATATATATATATATATATATATATATA